>VYZQ01065243.1:20278-32879 GCA_013400655.1 Mystacornis crossleyi
AGTGCGCGTGACTGACGAGCAGCGAGGTGCGCGTGGGTTGACGAATCCATGGGTCTTGGCAAAAATCTGTTCAATGTGTTTCAGAGTTCTGGATATTCTGAACCTATCTAGTGAATAACACCATTCTGAGTGCGCAGTTCCGTGTATCTAGAAAAACACTCTTTGCAGAAGGTGGATGTTCAAATTTAATCCCTAGCAACTGATACATCTTCAGTGTTGAAGCATGATATACAGACCAAGGTTATCTAGCCCTACCCACCCTCTGAACATGTGAACATGGACAAGAGGTTAAGGCTATATTTTGAAACATAACTTCTTCCTCTCCCAGCCCAGCTGGAAGTGCCAAGCACTAATCCATCTTTCTGCATTCATCAGTTGTTCAGCACTTTTGAAGTTCAAATTCCCCAGCTGTTTCAGATGGAGTGCTTTAAAAATAGGGCAGAGAGAGAAATTCACCTGATCTTTATAGAAAGAGCTTCCTCTGGTAAGCAGCAAGAATGCCTGTGTAGACTAAAGGTATTCACGCTCAAGTAGACTGAGCTTGTCAACTTTTTTTCGCTTGGGACACAAAACAGCCATCATTAAAGAACAGGGTCAGGTTTCACCTACTGACCTAGGTTTGGAAGGCAGCAACAAAATGCAGAAGTTCTCGTCTCCTTAGCAAAGCTGACTTGCGTGTATGCTTTAGTTTTTTTCTCTCCAGCAGTGTCCCATTGAGAAAGGCTTAAGCAGATGAAAAAAAAAAAAGGATTTCCCTTTTTTTCTGGTATAGATTTAAGTGCCCTGAGGTCTCCTGCGAGCATACAACCTTCTCCTATGCACCGGGAGTCTCCGCAGCTGAGTATTTCCACGCCTCTGACTCTGCAGAGCATTCAGTCGAAGGGGAAGGACAGTTTTGCTGATGGCATTGAGACGTTCGTTCAGTTCTTCCAGCCTTTTCCTTATCGACTGGACTTCCCTCACAAGGTTGTCCACAGCTGCGGAGACAGGGCGGAGACTACAAAGAGAGTAATATAGAAGAATAGCTCAGTTTAGGGAGTCTTTCTGAGCATGCAAAGTAATTTACCATGACCTTTGTTTCTTGGTGGGTAAGGGCGCTTGATGATGAAAGAGTTGCAAGCAACGATTAAAAGATGCTTCAAAGCTCCTGTGCCCTTTTGGTGATGGGAGTTCATCTGAGGTGCTCCATCTGAACCCTGGAAACCACAAGCTCCAGGACCAGCATGAGCAATGTGGTCTTTCCACCACCTTATTTTAATTAGTGTTAATTAACTAGGAGTACACATGGAGGCTAGGCCAGCAATTCCCATGGAGTACTGTTAGTTCTCAGCATTTCTAATGAACCAGTCCATGTCCTTGACAGCAAACTCATAATTCAAAGCCCAGTACAGAATATATGGCTGGATAGTCTCATTACATCTTCCTGGACTAAAGTTAGAGCTCTCCAAATACAAGACTTAATATCACCCCTGACAATCTTAGGCACCAATGAATTTCAGCACTGTCAGTGTGAAAGTTGTGATGAATTCTGTGCTCGTAACAACAGCTACCATACAGCCAGGGAGAAATCCACATGATGTCAAAGGCCAGTGTATAATCTATCAAGTATATCCTCATGAAACCCTGATCTGTACAGATACTGGGTGACCACCTGACTGGTGCCTTTTTTATTCTTCTAGCCTTTCCTCTTCCACTGGTTCAATGCGTAGCATTTGCAAACTTTTTTTCCTTGTTCCTAAAGAGAGCAGTTAGTTATGGAAGACAGCCACGTCTCTTGCTTTATGAAAATTCTGATTTAAGTGATATTAGATTTCTAGTAATTCCCAGTATTCCTCTCTCCTCTCTTTCTTTCACTGCCTTTCCTACTCTCTTTCTGGAAATATGAGATTGAAGTAAATTTTGTGAGTTTGCTCAACAGTTAATATGTCCTGCAATGCAAAGGGGGAATATGATGACATGAACGTGAAAGTGAATAGCTTTCTCAGATCTAGGTGTTAGAGACTGAAATAAAAAAACCATCACAGACCAAATCAGCTTCTTTTCCCTGACCTATGGCCCAGCCCATGTGTGGATTTGTAACACAATTCATTTTTTCCAGACTGCTCTCATGAGTGTGAGCTGCCAAGGGCATTTTTTTTAGGAAGATTCTTGTAATACAGGGATGGCAGTTGAGAATGTTTCACAATAAATAGTTAGCAGAGTATTCAGTTTACTAATCAGAGCAGGTAGCACAACAGGTACAGAGACAGTGTGTTTTATTTCCTCTCAGCTGAGAAATAGGAAAATTCCTCTTTAAGAAGATGAATCATGGACATTCAGGAGGACACCCCAGAGAGGACTGAATCCCACCTCCAGATGAGAGGAATTACCTGGAGAACTCAGGCAGGAGAGCATTCGGGTTGTTCAGCAGGGTATGCTTCATTTGCCAGAAGATGTCGTTGCCCCATTTCTCAAGGGTTTGAGTAATGCTATTAACACCTTCTATGTTGACCTTGTCAGCTAAGTTATCAGGATGTCCATGGAAGAGAGGAAAACAGATGTGTCAGAACAACAAAATATGAGCCAGTGCTCTAAGTTTGATTCCATTCCCCATCACAACTCAGTTGCAATGAAATACCAAATACTAAACACGTGGAGGATCTAAATTAAAAAGCAGATAAATCTCCCTCACAGTGTAATTCTCTACCTCAGGTGCCCACGTTTTCTGCTGTCGCCGGATACCCCAGCTGATTATTTCTAAAACCATTTTTTTCTCCAAAAGTCTCAGCAGCTACCCAGGAATCAAGAAAGAGCAGTGATGAATGAGCACTGTCTATCTCACTCCATGGACAAAGTAAGCGAATCTGCAGCTACGAGCTACTGAACGCCTCCCGTGCTGAACCACCACTGTGACCTCCTACCGCCTTCTCTGTAGTTCCATTTCTGATGCTGGTCCAGAAAGTCCTCCTGAGATTTACTGCAGGGCAGAAGGATGAAGAGGAGGAGAAGAGGAAGAGTCACCATGATGGCTGTTGTAGGACCTTGACTTCCCCCTGTCTCTGTGGAGACAAAAATCTTGCTAAGTGCTTTATTTCTTCTTTTCTTCTCTTTCTCCACTTCCCATCTGTCACCACAAGACCAAATTTCTCTTTGTTGATGTTTTTATTCAAAACATTGTTCAAGTTGCTCAGTCTAGGTTTTACAGAAGCACAGGGACTTTTTCACAGGTATGAACTTTACTTTCTTTTCAAGCAATGGAGGGGTACTGAGCTGCTTCATCAGTTGGCAGCAGCTGAGGAAATAGATTTGTTTCATATGTAGCCGTGTTGGAATAGCACCTTATAGCTGTAATTGTTCTAGCAGTGTCAGGAGGAGGTACTACGAGGTATGAAAATCTCTGCATCCCTACTTTGTATTTGGGAGAAACAGGGTAAGCAACAATTAAACAATTTATCTCATAGTGGCCAGAATAAAAAAAATGTTCTTTTTGATCTGATCCACTAACCAGTGGCAATATCTTTGATGCTGCCCAGTGATGGAACCTCAAAGGCAACCCCACCCTTATGTACTATCTCCACCTTGCCCCGGTGTCACAGGGTCAGCTCCTCCTGAGCAAAGCTGCAGAGTCAACAAGACAGGTATATGAACTGATGTGAACACTTACCTAACGCCTTGTTTTCTATCAAGTTGACCATCATTCCCAAGCCAAGGAAGTCAACCCTAACCTACAAGCCCTCCTGGGCAAGTACCATCTCTAAACGTAAGAGGATAGATCTGTCTCTCCACAGCTTACTCATGCTAATTTGTTATTCTGTCCTAATAAATTAGTCCCTCAGTGTTGAATCTGGTATTTTAATTTTTTTTTTAAATGTCATGAACAGCTGTTCTGCTAGAAATTGGCTGAAAATATCCATTATGCACATATTGCACATAGCAAACAGAAAAAATGCACTGCCAAGTTCATGGGGTTTAGTGATGATTTTGGTCATCTGTAGTCACAGTGATGGAGGGGCTCATGTGAGAAGCAGGCACATCCAGAAAATCCAAATTATTCTCCTATTCAGGTACATGCATCAAAAGCCAAAGATCTCACTGCAGAATATGAGGACATTAAATTTCTTTTTGAATATATTATTGCCTTCATCTCCTAACCATCTGGGAAGAATTCAGTCACCTCAAAACCTACCAGAAGCTGTAGCAGATAAAGCAGTAAATAAATAATTCCTTTCACTTTGTGCCTTTCTTACATTTGATCACCAGTGCATTTTAATTGCAACTGCATGTATTTTTTCACTATTTAAAGTAGCAGTATTAATATAGCCGTACTAACGGAAAATGTCATGATACTTTAAAAATATTACTTTCCACCTGTCAGGATGTAATTTGTATTTAGTATTCTTCATCTAATTGGAGTATTCATTTAAAGGAAAAATAAATTAGCTTCTTCCTATCTCATACATGCATACACCTTTTCTTCCCCCTAACTCAGAGCTGCCAAAATAAAGATAACCTTTAAGAAGGCTCATAATGAAAAGGTCTTCATGGACCTTCTTGAAACTATTTGCATTGACACCATACCTCCTCCACCTCTCAGCTTTTCCAGATAAATGCTCCAGCCTTTACAGTTTTTTTTTTCCTCTCTCTTTGAATGACTATGCCTTGCACATGCCTTTTTAATCTTCCCTGATAGGAAAGGACTTACCAGACACCAATGTGTCTAATAGCAAATGATTTGAAAATGAGGCAACACCAAGGAGACAGTGTGGCTTCCAAGCTAATCGGAAAACTTCCTGAAGAAATTGTCCATTCCTTACTCTTTCCACCTCCCACTTGTTTCAATACCCCACAGCTGGGATACTTTGATCTTTCTGTATTTGTTAAAAGAAGGGTGGTAATAAATTCCACCTTCATCTGATACTGAAAATCCACCATACTTGAGTTCAAACTTTTTAAAACATCAGGTGTCCAAATGAATCACGATACCCACAGGTTCTGTTTGCAGGGCCCGGCCCCTCACAGACCAGTTTCTTTGTAGCTTTGCTCCCTGCATTCCTGAGGGTCTGCTGTAATTTATTATCCCAGTAAACATCAGGATATAATCATCTTTGAAGTAGATTCTCATACCTCAGACACACAGAAAATGAGCAATCTTCCCTCTCTTAGGTGGAATTGTAGACAGCAAATGGATATTCACTAACAAAATTCCTGGATGGAATCTGCAGGGTCATCTGTAACGGGAACCACATCCCCAGCCGATTCGAATATGTCTTGTGCTCTTTTGCAGAGTTGCACTGGAAAGTACTGTCAGGGTAGAACACAGATGGACTAGCAGGGAGAACTCTCACATCCGTGTATGGAAACCCTTTCCTAAATGCAGAGAATAACAAAAGCAACATATTAGTTTTGTCATTGTTACAATTAATTACAGTAATATGCAGTGCTGTCAGAAAATTACATCACATTCTGCCCTTGGAGCAGGGTAGGCTCAGTGATTCACTGGACAGTGCCTTCATCTGCAGGCAGTGAAGACCAACATATTTGTCTCATTATTACACAATATCTTTTTCATCTTTTAACCTTTTGATTCCTCACTTCAGCATGACAAAAGAGCTCAGCTAGCTTAATACCCTGAGCACAGCCCTGCTGGGATCAGCAGTTGTGCCATGCAAGCTAGAATCCCTGCCCCAAAGCAAAGCAGTACTGCCAGGATTTGAACTCCCATCGCTGTCCCTCTCCCATTAACCCCTTTGGTTTCTTGTTGCTCCATTTCCAGTGCTCACCCCTCCTTACAATGTAGTGGGTAATCACAACAGAGAACTGAGATTCCCTTGGTATCTGCCCCAGACTTTGGCAAGTGAGGTCAAGCTTGATAACTGTTCACCGCTGCTTGTGGGATGTGCTGCCTGTCAGGATCTGGGGGATTTGCCTAGTTTACCTGCTTCTGGTGCCAAACACAGCTTCATTTCAGAGAGCCCTCTCTCCCCTGAAGCCTGAGGAGAACGCACTCATCCTATTGCAGACACGTGAGTCATTGCTTTACGATGCAGAGCTTGCCTGCCCCTTCTACACCAAGAGGGCTTGAAACCTTCCCCTATGCTTCTGACTGCTCTAAACACATGCCCTCTCCTGAGTGTGAGCATCCCAGTGTGTTAGCTCAAGCCAGTGCTTGCTTTGAGAAGAGGATGTTGTTGATTAGAATTATCAATCACTGCAGTGATACCTAAAATGAAGGATTTTTTTTCTGCATTTGAACATTGAACTGCAAGTGAATTACGTTCATGCTTTTCATTTGAGGTCTGTTCTCCTTTTATAACTTTTTCAAGTTCCTTTTGAGCTACTTTCAGATGGAAGCTGAAGAGTGATTCTGGATTTTGGGTTGTTTGCAGGGAAATAAAATATACTTTTAAGTGAATCAGGGAGTCTGATCTCTGGTAAACCATAAATACATAAAATGTAGCTCTCACTCCAATGACAATGGATATTTAAACATCAAAGTATGCTTAAGATTCTGTATTGTGTAAAGGATCTCAATAGATAATAAAGCTATTTTTGCAGACTGTTGGAATTCCTCTATCTTTTTTCCTTCTCTTATTTCCATTGCAATATTTTAAGGTTATATTACTTACCCACACCCAACTAAAATGTTCTGGTTTATGTATTAGGTTCAAGAAGGTTTATGTTACATAAACCAAACAGATTCGCATTTAAAAGAAAAGCATATTGTAGCTGCATACAGTTTCCAATGCCAGTTTTGTGAGACTCCCAGCTTGGGATCTTGAAAGGTCTCTGAGCTTTTATAGGAGAAAGCTGCCAAGCCTGTGAGTCCAGAACAATTAAAGTATTTGCAAGCTCTACTTGCAAAGCGGATGGCATTTGTTAGCTCTCCAAGCAAAAAAAAAAAAAAAAAAATGAAACATTAGCATATGCTTGTAGAATTATGTAATGGTGGAAAGATCGTGAAAAAGGCCAAAAAAATTTTTAAAATTGGATCTTACAATATTAACCCCGCCACAGTGGTATAGCTAGAATATCACCTGTTTCAAAAGTCTTTGTTATAAATCCATTGTAATGGAATATTCTTCAGTTGACATGTCTGGGTATAATGCTATATGTTAGTACACACACGCACACACACTCAGTTTGGGGTGGGAATAATGATATCTAGGAATAACAATATCCTGAATTTTTCAAGTTTGGCTACAAATTTGAGTTAAATAATGCTTTTCCATGTAACTAAGAGTTACACTGCTCATTTCCTACCTGGATGTTGTGTGAAAGTGAAGAGCATCTGAATTCCTGAAATAACCTGACCACCCTGTCAAACAAGGAAATCTGATTGACAGCACCCATGACAGACAGCTAGGGTGATGCTGTTGCCAGCAGGCAGCCATACTGGTGATAAAGAAGGAAAAAAAGCCATCCAGGTGCAAAGCACACATTTACTGCAATACATCTGCTGCAATTCATAACATTAGTAAAGTAGTGTTGGTTTTGAGGAGGAAATATTCACCTTCTGCCTCTTCTTCAGGAGTGCCTGCTTTTTCAGCATATGTCTTATCTTCATCTCTCTCTCCTTGAGTGCTTGGTCCTTCCTCTTGGAAGTTTCCTCTCTCTCTTTAGATAGGCACTCACAGACCCTGCACTCTCCATGTCTGTCTGTCTGATGGTCTGCCTGACTCTAAGGATTTGCTCTCTCTTTCTCCCTACTTCTCTCACTCTGCACACCCCTGTTCTCTGGAAATATAGGTAGCAATCCTCCAACCTCCACGTCCATGCCAGTCTGCACATATTCCCTCCTCTCCTGGCTCTTCCCACAGTTGCCTTTAGAGTCCCTCAATGCAACAACCTCTTTCTGAGGTGTATGGACACGTTTCCTCCAGAGGAAGAAACAAAACATTCCTGGGAAAGAAAGCAGAGAATTGTATACAGCATTACCTTTGCTCTTGAGGCCAGTTCTTCTGTGATGAAGCTTCCGAATCTCTGCCTCCCTGCTCCTTTCTTCCCCTTACTACCCCCTCTGCCTTTCAGCTTGCAACGAGTGACGTGTCCCTCTTCATTTCCCTGCTTTCCACATTTCCACAGTCGTTCCGTGGAGCCTCCTCCAGCTGTACCTCTCTTACCCCTCCCTCCCACTCCTGCAGACTAGCCATCTCTCCCCACACATGGGAGCCTTATGAGAAGGAAAGCCTGGGTGATGGAGCTCCTCTCAAAAACAGCTCTGTCTCCAAGGACACCCGTGTTATCTTTGCCCTCGGTTCTTTTGGGCAGCTCTCAACCGCTGGCTCTCTGGCACAGCTATATGATTTCTCGTACTAGTCACAGTTTCCACTATGCAGTGCTCCTCTCTGGCTGCTTGAACCCTCCAGCCATCCAGTCATGAATTTGTTCACCGCGTTCTTCCTGCCTTTTAACTAACACGCCAATTAATTCCCTGCTGATTAGTTCATTTCTGATGCACTCTGCCAAATCTATTTCTAGTGGAATAAACAAGGAGGGATGAGTCGGCTGCAGTGTTGTTGGTTTTTTTTTTCCCCTTGACCCCCTCCCCCAGGTCTGCACTTGCCAAATCAAACAGGCTTTGGTCTGGTCAGTATTTAATAAAGAGATTTCAAAACAAATGCAAGGCGTTAAAGGGATTCATTTTGTGAAGCAGGGGGTGAACCTCTGATTCAGGTCCTATGTCCATGTTGAACTGGTATTTTGCTGTGATTTGAGAGGATGTGCAGCCGCCACAGCCCGAAGCTGTAGAATTGCTGCACACATCGGCTCATGACTAGACCCATGGCACTGCTTGCGAGTGCCTTGGCCAAATCTGCATTCTTCTTGATATTACTTCTCCAGTATCAGCTGGCAAGAACACCCTCTCTGTTTCCTGACCAGCCTATTTTTACTTAACTCAGTTTTCCACAGCCAAGACGCTCCACTATACAGTGAAAAAAAGATGCTTTTCTCACAGGGCACAGGACTGTTCCGCCACTCAGAATAAAAGCAAACACACAGAAGTAAGGAACCAGAGGATATGTGCAAGTGATAACAGGTAGAGCAGTTGAAAATGCGGTATTGTGATCGCAACAGAGTGATGCTGGTGTAAACCAGTTGAGGAGCTGATTGTGAGGGAAGCTGAGTGGCTTTTAAGCACAGTCCATAAATATCAGCCAGCACTATCGTTTAGTCAGCCACTTAAATCCAGTCAAGGAGAGGTTTCACTGGAACCAGACTCAGGGATATCTGCTGCTCTGACACCAGAAACATGTGGTTTTGGCTGTTCCTGCTCCCCCAGTCCCACTGGCTCTGTGGCAGGGAAATTTCTAAGAAGACTGCCTTATTTATGGAGCCTTGCCACTGAAACAGCAGGACACTCATTTGCAAAGTTATAAAACACCGGTTTTTAAAATCAGTGCACAATATACAGGCTTAACACAGACTAGCCTCCGGAGGAACTGGAAACATTTCTTTTCAGGGCTCAAACAAGCAAACAAAATGTCCAGGCAACAGGCAAATAACCCAAACAATCATCTGCCTCCAGCTGTTCCCCATTCAGCATGTGGCAAACACAGTCCTGTTGTGCCTTTGAATCTCCCTGCTAAGAGGAAGTGAACTGCTGGTGGTCAGTGTGAGATGGGGGCACCGGCTTGAATGCTCCGAGCAAGAAGCCCTCCATGGGGGCACGGCACAGAGACACCGGCTGAGCAAACCTGATGGCACTTCACAGCACGCATCGCCCCAGTGTCGGCAGACCCAGTTGCTCAGAGGGAAGAGGGCAATTCCCAGCGGCACATTAAGATGTGTGCTTGCTGCTGGGCAGTTTGTGGGATTTTGCAGCAGGTGCTGCCTTCCCTTTTGTACATATCCCCGTATTATCTACCCTCTCTCTTTATTGCTTCTCCAGTTCATACACCACTGGGCACTCCCCTCTGGGCTCTCAGCTGCAGAGTGCCCAGTGTTGGCAGAACAACATTGAGACTAGAGACAGCCCCATCCGGAGTTTGGCTGGGGCAGCCCTCTGCAGTAACTCCCTCAACTAACACACCCCATGCCAGCCCCTGTGAAGGCAGCATGTGGGCACATCCCGCAACCTCGGGTGCTGTACAGCTGAAACTTTGTACAGCTCTGACCATCTTTTGGCCTTTTCTCACGCTAGGGTGAACTGGTGTTGGTTTTACTGCATGGGTTCATTAGAAAGTCCATGGTCATCTGCACTGCTTAAAACTTTCTGAAGTGTGCCTGCTGTTTTCCACCTGCTAGAAATGTTATTATCACTTTTCCTGAGTTTAATTGCCTTTACTGTTTCTTACTGTTATCCTTCACTGCTTGATTGTGTTTATTTTGTTGTTTGAACAAGCATTTCCTGTTTATTGCAATGTCTACTCCTGTGTGATGACTGTCATGGAAAGACTCAGCCAGGCACAGGAGGAAAGAGGATGGTGTTCCTGGCCTTGTCATGTAGCCATGCAGAATAGAAGGATGGGATGAATAAAACAGGTAAAAGCGTTAGCTTAGCACTAATAGGAATGCAAAGATATAGGTTATTTCTTCCCCCTGGACACCTGGAAAAAGGTACAGCTGAGAACAGCTCCTGCCCCAGCAGCCCGTCAGGAGGTGATTGCCCCTCTGATCTTACAGCAGAGCTGTGTATGAAATCTTTCCGTTGTGCAGCTCTGCATGAGTGACCTTCTCTAGCTTGAGGACCTTAAATAGCAGTGTTTAATGTGGCTCCTTTCAGGGTCAAGGAGCAAGCAGAGGTTTCTGTGCCAGCAGGCTGGAAAAGGCTGTAATCTCTGGCAGACAGGTGGCGAGAAGCAAGGGGTGGCACAGGCTTAACACTGATGAGGGGCCGGTGGCTGTGTATTTTCATGCTTTTTGGCTTGTAACATTTTTCTAAGTGACCACATTGTCTACACAAAGCTCTCAGACTTCCAAGCTTAACCCCAAGTGTCTCATTTTTCAGCATCTGGCTTTTTCAAACTGCTTTGGAAAAAAAATAAATAAAATGAACAGTGACATTCACATAATATAATGATCTATTTGCAACTATTTGATTGATACTAGAACACTTGACAGGTCCAATTTATATGCAAATCAGCTTACATTCACAGTGTAAAGAAGGAAAACTTCATTTCTCATGCTTTGCAAATCATTAAATCCACTGAACATATTGCTTAGTCATATGTTCCTCAAAAGCATCATTTTAACCACAAATCGCTTGTCCTTGCAATCCATTAGCCTCACAGAGAATTTTGGGCTTGGGGAAGAAGCCATTTTTATGGGGAGGCATGAAATTAAGAGTGGGCTATGTACCACAAATGTAAAAGCATTGCAAACTATGGGCTTTTGCACTGTGTGTGTGTGCCAGATGTTAGAAGATCACAAATGAGGACAACAGACTTCCCAGTTCCCGCTTCTGGCTGTTTTCTGCCATTCCTTTGCTCCCAGCTCTAATTGGTACCAGAAGCATTTTCTTAGAAGTAGTCACTCTGCTGGACAGCTCTTGCCCTGTCTATCACAGGCTTTGCTAACTGAGACTTGAAAAGGATCCAGGATCTAGCCTGTAAATATTTACATAGATACAGGACTGTCACTGCTCTTAAATCAAAGCCTGGAGGACAGGAAATGGCATATGGAACAGAAAGACTCTGTATTCAGAAAGACCTGGAAAGGAAAGAATTGCAACAACCGTGATGGTTTCTCCAGAGTTTGCCACCTGGGACTGCCCCCACAAGTGCTGTGTTCTCAGGTAGGTCTCTCTGAAGCCTGGTGACATCAGTGGAAAAAACTCCTCTGGTACCAAATGATTTTGGATCAGAATTATTCTCTTTACCATTCATATCGGGAAAAAAAAATTCTCTTCACCAGCTAGACCACTTGGTGTCTCTCTTCTGCTCCTTATTTGTTGATACTATTTAAGGAGTTCCAGGACTGACCCGGACTTGAAAGACTAAGTACATTGTTTGCAGAAACAGCATCTGAAACAGGGGAAAGCAAGAGCAGCAGCAGATGCTGAGGAAATGTGACATGCTCATTAGCCAAGCAGAGTCCCTTTTGAGGTATTTAGCCAATACTCNAAATACAGTTGCAAAATAAACCGGAAACGACTAGATTTCTTCCAACCAAAAGCTTTCCAAGAATGAAGGCATATACTTATAGCAAGAACAATTTAAAAGGACTGGCACTTTCTGTGGCAACCCCTCAGGATGACAAGCGTATTTTCCAGCTGTCTGTGCCCACACAGTCGTGCAGGCTGTGGAGATCTGGGCTGTGCTCGGTCACGGCTCGCTGCCGCCGGCTCGCCCCTCCCTGCGGGTCTGTGCCCCCCCGGTCATCAGCCACAAGAAGGGCCGCGGCCCCTCTCACGCCTGGGAACTACAATTCCCAGCAGGCCGCGGGGAGGGGCGGAGAGGTGCGGGTGGGGGGCGGGCGGCGCGCGTGCGCACTGCCGTGTCCAGCATGGCTACGGTGCTGTCCCGGGCGCTGAAGCTGCCGGGTAAGGGCTGCGCGCCCGCGGGAGGGACCGGGCGCCGGCCGGGCCGGGCCGGGCCAGGCGAGTCGGGAGCAGGGCGGGGCAGGGCAGGGCAGGTGCAGCCGCGCCCGAGGCAGCCCTGATCACGGGAGGCGCGGGTGCCGC
>VYZQ01065243.1:33321-68032 GCA_013400655.1 Mystacornis crossleyi
AATACTCCTCCCTCTTATTCAGTGACAAAGGACATTGCCTTGTGAGTTCTCACACAAATCATGACTTGAAGAAGTGGCGGTGTTAGATGGCTCATGCATGGGCCTGGGAATCAGGAAGCTGGAGCCTTGTGGCTTTGGGGAAGCCACAAAACCCTCCTTGCTCAATTTCCCCATTGTGGGAAAGGGAGAGTTCACTTCTTCACGTACCTCGGAAGGCTGCGGTGATATTGAGGACAGTTTTGGAAAACAGCCTGGCCGTCTTTTGTAATTAATCAACGACAACAATAAAATAAAATGAAATAAAATGAAATAAAATGAAATAAAATAAAATNGCCAGGCGAGTCGGGAGCAGGGCGGGGCAGGGCAGGGCAGGTGCAGCCGCGCCCGAGGCAGCCCTGATCACGGGAGGCGCGGGTGCCGCTGCCTGAGGGCTGTGGGGCGCGTTGCCATAGTGATGTGGCGATGCGGGGTGAGGCCCGGGGGTACAGGCGGTGAGGAGCGGCCGGGCGGGCTCCGCGCGGGGCCCGCGGCCCAAGGAGGGACTCAGGGGCCGGGGCAGCGTCTCGGGGCCCGGAGGGCGTCGTGTGTAGCAGAGGGGGCCTGGGCCGAGTCCAGTGAGGGGACTGCGCGGCAGGAAAGAAAGCGCAGACCCTCTCAGATCCACTCCTGCCGGGTTTTACCCACGGAAGCCAGGCCAGGAGTTCGGTAAGTGCCGCTGCAATTACCCAGGTAAATGTTTAAAGCATGCCTGCCGCCACTGCACCTTCCAGCCAGAGATCTTCAGCGAGATGAAAGGATTTTCAAGCATAAGGGGCTATTGTGTCCGGCGAGCAGCAGTCCAACAGCCATTCTCTTCAGTAAAGAGATTAAAAGGGAATTAAGGTACCTTGCCAAACCAGATCTTGGGAGCATGCTAGTTGCTGTTGGGTGTACTGTAGACGGTGCCACTGCACCTGCCTGCGTTAACTTCGATGGGAAAGTGCCTCATTGCTCTTCTTAAAAGTGTCTTGCATTTGGGACAGAGACAGGGCCCGGCTGTGTGCTCCTCCTTGGCATGCCACTGTGGTCCTGCACTGCCCCAGGCTGTGAGGCTGCACTCCGTGGACTCATCGTACTTTGTTCTTCCACCAGTCCATGAAGGTCACAGAAACGTCTTCAAAGGTCCTTCCTGCAGTCTTTTCATAACCCTTGCCAGGAGTCATTACTTTTAGTTTATGTGGTGCCTGTTGAGTCTCATTCAAAGAAATTTTGTTTGCAAGTCAGTTTCTTACTGGTTTTACATATATATATATATATGTATATGTATATGTCTGTCAAAGTGGGAAGGAATACATTACCATGAGGTCTGTTCAGGAAGAATGCAAACTGGTCGGTGTAGGTGTGTGCATTAGGGCATGACCACTGGGGAACTGTGCAATTAGAAGTACAGATCTCTTCTGGGACGTTTGGAACCAGCATGATCTATTTGATATCTGCTGTTGGGAGACACTGATTTGGTAAAGATAACAGGCCTTGCAACTGCACTTAAGAGAACAGTTCTTGCATCAGTCCTTAGGTTAAATTGCAGAAATCATACCTTTCTTGTGTGTTTAGTTCTTGAAAAATGCAACTTCCAACAGCAATGAGAAAGCAGAAAGCCTGTTGCTATATCTGTTTTTCCTGCTCCATCTCATTAAATTAATTAAAAATCAAGATGTGGCAGCTTATCTTCTCATGGGCTTAGAGATATGTCTGCAGTACCCAGTGACTGGTGCCTGCCAACTGACAGAAAAATAAACAGAACGTGAAGTGAGTACAACAGATACTGGAACCAGTGTGCCATCATTGGAACAATGCACTGAAAATTGCAGTCTTCTAAAGTCCAAAATCTGCTCTTTTCACTCCAAAGTGAGTGCAAAGAAAAGCCTTTCCAGTCAGTCAAAACCAGAAAAAATAAGATTAGAATTAATATCTTTGAAGCCATCATCACTAGAAATGAATATTTTATTATGACTGGGACCTCATTTCAACACAGATCACTTCACAGGTGCCTTCCTTCCAGATCATGATCACACGATGATCATCTATTCCTCACTGAGAGGTCACATTCTTCTACTGCAGTAGTTGCAAGAGCTGTCTGTGCAAAAACAGCATTTGGCAAATACACAGGATATTTTCAAAAGTGCAATTTAGAGACCTATTGCCCTTGAAAGCCAGTAAGTTTGGGACATTTTCCCTCTGTTCTGCCTTTGAAAACCTCCATCATCGGTATTTGCTTTTTCTTCCAGTGGCAGCAAAAAAAAAAAAAAAAATCCAGGGGTGATGTGACTAGTAGTTTCCTCTGATTGTAACCACAGGCCACTGAATGGGAACCTCTGTTTTATCACTGATACCATGGAAAAATGGAATATGATTTAGAGCAGGTCAGAACAGAAGAGGCTTTGTTGATTCTACCTGTAGGAGGGAGGGAGCACAGAGCAGTAGGGAAACAGACTTCGCTGATCCTAGCTCCATGCCTGTAAAGTGGATGCAAGGTTTATATACACTTGGAGTCTCTTTGGAAGACAGATAACAAAATGTGAGTTACACAGATTGGTACCTACATAAGGCCACAGAACTGCCACTTGCTTTAGCGCAGAGACTGTTTCTCATGAAGGCTACACAGTGGTTATCGTTTCAGGAGATATGGTGAGAGTTTGACCAAGAGGCCAGCTCAGATCTTAACATTTCTACTTCCACGATGGAAAACTGAAAACTGTATATATTCCCTGACAGCTGATTGCTTGCAACAGAGGCAGTTTTAGCTTCCTATTGATGGACCAACTGTTTTCCCCCAGCATGAGCCTTCTTGTTGACCAGAAAGCAAAGAATTTGACTTCTGGAGCACTTAAAAATAAATCATCATTCTCTAAATGGTGTGAGACTGCCTCTGTTTTCACACATTCTTTACTGGTTTTTATGTTTGTTTGTGCTTTTGTGCTGAAAAAACATCTGGGAGTGATTAGTGGAAGCTGGGTGTGTTATCTCTTCTTCCCACAGCAAGTGACCTAAAACTTGGATGAAGAGTCATGTTCCTTCTGCTCTCTCTCCAGCCAGGTGAATCGTGAGTTACATGTTCTCTGCACCACAGAACAGCCTTGGGAGGCTGAGCTGAGCAAACCCTTGCCAGCATTCCAGACGCATTCCCAGAACACCTACAGATAGATTAAGGTTCTCTCTGAACAGTGGGAGATAAGCGTTTGAATCCTCTGAGATTAGATACATAATTGGGTTTGACATGTGCTAGATGAGTGCTCCAACAGCCCCTCTTAAAGGGCAGTATCTTCCCTTCGTCTTAAAAAAAAAATCAGCAGGGCACTTTATGCCTGACTTTACTGAGTGGGTGTGCCTTATGAGTGTGCTAGATAACCTTTTGAGGAAAGATAGGGCGAAGGAGTGCCAGTTTCTGATTCCTAGTCAGGCTTAGACATGAATTAAGACTGAGCAGCCCTCTGCTTTATAGCTCTCCTATAATTCTACAGATTCTTTCCTATGTAGATCATCAAAAGCTGTCATTAGTGTGTAGTAGCTGTTTTCTAGCCACTGATCAGTGGTTCTCAGTAGGAGAGGTGTTCCTGTTACAGACTGTGGTTGACACCGCTGTCGATGTTGGCAGCATCTCGGTCCCTGCCAGTTAAAGGAGTGGGTGAGCCATATTTTCAAGGTCCTTTCTGTCTCGTAGAGATCCAGAACAAAACTGTTCCAGATGATTTTAATTGATACCAATGCTTTCAGTTGCTCGAAAGATGAACAGCAGGTTCCAATCTTTTGGCTGACTGTTTGGAATTAAAATAATTAAACAAAACATAGTATATCTGAAGCGTAAGTATGCTTTGAGTTGTTTTACTTCAAGCTCACTGGTTTCCAAACTCGGGAGCAATCTAGTTAACATAACTGTCCGACTTTGACTTCCCAGGCTAAATACCATTTACTCTTGGGCCAGCCACATTTGTTTTTCATGCCGTTCTGACCTGGCTTGAACTGGCACATCTGGATCTGTTGTGAGAAGCTGCAAATACCCTGGCAGTGAGACCTCTCTGGAATTTTTTGTTTTGACTGAGTAGTCTTTCAGTCACTTTTTAGCACAACCTACGCTATAGACACCTGTGAAATTTACATTGCAACCTCTGAGCAGAGAGCTGTGCGCCACCAAGGTCAGTGGCCTTCTGTGCATTTACAGGGTGGAGCCCTGTAAAGACTACCTGAAAAGCCCACACTTTGAACACATTTTAGAACAGACCTATGTGAAACAATACAGTGTGTCACAGGTATACACCAGACCAACCCACAGGAATGCAGTATCTCTTGGTTGGGTGCTCTGCCTTCACAAGGAACTGCTTTTTGGAGTGTATCTGTGCACCAGATTTTTGAGTCTTTTGTAGAAGCCACTAGTTCAAAAAGAAAGAATCTGACTTAGATATGTGAATGTGTTGGATATTTTTATTTCCTTCTGTTCAGCGTAGGTGCGTTGTCCTGGCTGTTCCACCTTGTGTGGGGCATTTGGTTTTAAGTGGGATTGAAAGTTTTTCTTAAATCCTAAAAATGAAGCTGAATACCACCTGTAAGTGGTAGATGAAGGGAAAGTGAAGGTCCTTTTGTGGAGTGAGAAATGAGGAAGAAATGAGATACATGTGCTGCAAAATACACTCTAGCTTATGCAAAATAGGTGTGTTGCACTAACTAGGTCCTACAGTACATCTGTAATATGAGTCTGTCTTTAACAGGAAAACCAGAAGTAAGGTACAGTATCTTAGTCAGGAAGAATAATCATGAAAGTCCTAAAATTTCCACTCTGTAAAGCCTTCTCATCATCTTAGTGTGTGAGAGGGCTTATAGCTTGCATATTTTTGCTTACTAGTTACGCCTTGCATGTATCACTTGAGGAATCTTCAGGCACAAGCTGGTTCCTGTCTCAGATCAGCTTTAAAGAAAAGGAAATGAGACAGATACCTGGGATAGCAAAGTCCCACCTTGGAATAGGAGAGAGAGAGAACCAGACTGAGAATCTGCAATCATCAGAGCACTGGCCATGGCTCCATGCCCAGCCTTGTGGCACAGGGCAGCTCCCTGAGACGTGACCGTCCACTCGTAGCTCAGGGCAGTGAGTCTGCGTGATCTTTCCTGTCCCCATAAACAGATGGCACTGGGCTTACGCCAGGGTGTGTGACCAGCCTCTACACCTGCCCTCGCCACACTCCCTGTGGCTGTCTAGGGCTTGGGGGAGAAGTCGTCTGTGCGCCGGGCATCTGTGCAGGAGACACCTAAAGCTAAGATACTTTCCTGTACCACACCTGAAGGGATCAGCACCAAGTTGTCTATTTTGGCCAGGCTAAGCACAGGCTGTTGGCTCTGGTGGGAGCAGGAACAGAGCAGGTGCACTGTGGTTGCCTGCTGCAGCGGTTGGAGCATTCCCTCGTGCAGAGCTGAGCCGTGCAGAGAAAGTGGTGTCTTGGAGGAGCAGCCTGATCCCTCCAGACGTCAGCATGTTATTGGCTCAAAGGGAAATCACTTTTCCCTCATCTTCAGGGAGGGTTCATGTATCAAGAAAGGATTAGAATTAAATCGGCCATGAATTCCATATGGACATATGCGTACACGTACATATATGCATTCATACACACCCACACACATTTGTCTGAGGAAAATAAACTGCCTGCATCTTTTCTCCCAGAGCTGCTACTGTGAAACGTAGAGAGACCCTGTCATTTCTCTCACACTTCTCACTTGGATCCATGCAAAATGCAGACTACGCTGTCATCCCTTCTGTATCACTCTCCACTGCAGCCTTTTCTCCACTGAGATCCTGCAGAAGTGAGGAGCTCATGTTTATTGTCTCTCTCCATGTTTTTTCTCAGGAAAGAAGAGCCCAGACCTTGGGGAATATGATCCCCTCACTCAGGCTGACAGTGATGAAAGTGAGGATGACCTTGTACTCAACATCCAGAAGAATGGGGGGGTCAAGAACGGGAAGAGCCCTCCTGAAGAGATACAGGACCCTGATTCTGATGTGGAGGTTGGGATGACAAAGCAGCACACGTCAGAGAGCGCACCCGAGGGTTATCCTGCAGAGACAGCCGGGAGTTTGGAGCAGAAGGCTGCTCCCTCCCTCATGCCATACCTGCGCACTGCGATCTTTTTGCTCACTGTGGTGATCTCAATGATTCTTGTGTTGGTGTGCGCATTTCTAATTCCCTGTCCCCCTAGAGACTTGCATAACACCTGGAACCGCAACCTAGGTCAGGGAGCAGGTGAGAAAGCCCCAGGAACAGCATCTGGCATGGGGGAGGTGGCAGCTCCCAGGCTGGGCATCGGTGGGAGAAACCTATCTGGGAGAGCCAGGTCAGAGCAGAGGCCCTCCCCCACCACTACAGATGCTCCGAGATAATGGGCAGGTGTCTGTGTCCTGCTCACTCTTGAAGCTGAGGCTTGTGAAATCTGGCATCAGTAGATAACAGCGCCACAAAATTTTGTTTCTGCCAACATCAAAAATTATTGCAACTCTTCTTCCATCCTGCCTTTTTGTCTGGATGTTGTGCTCTGTTCCAGATGGAGATGGCCCAGCCCACTTTAAAATACAGTGCCTCCCTTTCTACAGCCTGGACTTTACCAGTACCTCCATGCTGAAGTATGTGGTTGTGTTCGAGAGGAGAGGGATAGAGGTCTTTATGTCTTCTAACTAGCTTAACTAACCTTATTCCATTGTCTTTTTGTCCTGCTTGAATCTATAAATCAACATTTGAGATCCTTTGTTATCCTGTATGGGCCACTGGTAACATTTCTAAGGTATCTCCCATTCTGGCTTCTGCAATAAAATAACACTGTTTTGTGAAATAATTTCTGCCAGGTCTAGATATGTCTCTCCCTCCTTGCTTTCTGCCCCTGGCTTCCAAATCTAAGTTTTTCATAAGATACATGGCTTCACATTGCCTCAGAAATTGAAGTGGGAAACATGAATCTTTTTTTGTTAGCTCCTCCATTTTTCCTTTCTCTGACCCAGATACTACATTTCTGCCTTTCCAAGCAATGAAAGATCTTACCATGGTATGGGCTGCCTGCCCATGGTGGTTCCTTAGCAGACTTTGTGAGGCTTGTCTACCACAGGTCTCATTTCTGGGCCAGCCGTCCTCTCCCGGTGTGAAAATTGAGGGTGGCCTTTTTGACATGCGGTGACTCTGTGTAATTGTTGCAGGTGGTGTGTTATCCCCACTGGAACTGTGTGATGTGAATGGTGATGGCCTCCCTGACATCCTCATTGTCTTCACTGCCTTGATGAACGCCAGTGTCATGGGTAAGCACTGCAGCTCCTTTCCATTCCTCTTCATGTGTCGGTATGGACCTTTGTATGTTTGTCTTCACACAGGAAGAACATAGAGAAAACTGTAAAGTAACTTAAAAAATAAGTGAGAGGGGAAGATACTGTTGACATAAAGACTGTATTCAGTTCATATAGGTTGTCCTTGCATTCTATATTTTTGCCATTGCATTGTTTTTATTTTTTATCCCAGATATACATATAGTCAGCATGCTCTGAATGAAGCTAATCATACCTAGTTGCATCCTGGGCTGGAAGATAAAAAACAGACATTAAAACAGGTGTGAGCAGATCACAATCCAAAACTGACATAGCTGGATATCAGCGCACCTGTAGCTTGTGCTTGGAGCATTCACACAGTGCCAAGTAGAGATAAGCTTGGGATAGGCACCCAGTGGAGTAAACTGTGACATTTTTAACTGTTTCTCCGGCTTGTACATACAACGGCTGTGAGCTGCATTCAGGAGCTGTTCTGGGTCCCTATCAATGTAATGAAGATAACTTGATCTGCGACAACCCCTTAGCATAAGCCACATGATTTTCAGTTTGAGGAGAGAGTGAGTTTGATTTAGAGAGTGGACTCAGACTTGTATTTAGCCAGTGGCCCATATATGCCCTTTTTTTGTCATCAGGTCACATGTTGTATGTGTTGCTAGTAAGACAGAAGTTGACTGGGTCTGTTGTTATTTTGAAATGTGTGGGAGTTCGTCTTAAACTGTGATATGACCATACTAGGTGGAGGTTAATTACAATAACCACTCTTATAGCTGAGGGCAGGCTGAGCTAAAAGTTGATCACATTTGAAATCAGAGCCAACAGTCAATTGAAACAGCATAGACTACTTTATTTCACAATTATGTTATGCTAACTGGTGAATTGGAAAAAGAATGCCTGGTTACACCAACTGGTTGCATTCAGTCTGTTTTTTACAGTAATAAAACTCCTTTGGAAAACAAAGGAAAAAGCTCTCAGACCACCAGTCACCTTCTGTTGCTCCAGAATTACAAACAAGCCAGCACTTTCATATGAGGTGACATCTGCCTTGGGAGTCACTTAAGGTTTCCCCTTGGTGCTGGCTGTTTTGTTAAGGGAGAGAGGATCAGGACAATCAGTCTGGTTTGACAGCAGTAAATTTCACAGGAGGAAGTCAGCACAACTGAGCACATTGTCCCCAGGAACTTGGTTCTCTCTGCCCAGCTGACCGCATTTCTTGCTATGAGTTCAGATCCAACCTCCATGATTTTCTGGGCTGTTGATGTTCAGCCCAATTTGTTTGGCGGTCAGTGCTAGGCTCTGCAGCAGAGAAATTCAGCCATGGGGTGACATTTGACCTTTGCTTTCAGGCAGTGTGGATTTGTCTGTGTCGAACCGCTCAGCTCCAGGAGCTAAAGCTGGAACACCAGCACAAGGACCCAAGGCTATGTGGTCATAGTAATCCCTCTCCCTCCCTCCCAGTAATGCCAAGGGATTACATCCTCTCTTTCCTGCCTTTTCTAGGTGTCTCTAGACCCTCCGTAACTGTGGTGGCACTTTCTGGTATGAATGGCAGCACCTTGTGGTCCATCCAGCTTCCAGAGGAGACTCGAAGTCTGCAGTGCAATGGGCTATCACTGGGGGCAGCTGCAGGACCTGTGTGCCTTGTCACAGGAACATCAAAATTCCTCAGCCTTCTCAGTGCCTCCACAGGTAAAATCAACTACCAGCGTATTAGAAATATGCTACTGCTTTTTTGTTTTCTTTGAAGGACTAATAAGCATGAATAATTTGGTTCTGGCACGTCACAGTGGCTATTAGTGGCACACAGGAAGGAGTCAAAATACTAATGAGTTTCTAGTCACACAGGATAAGAGAATCCAAAACATTTCATCTCTGTGGCAGCATCTTCGTCCTACATCTCAGAATATTTCAAAGTGTTAATCTTATCCTGTAGCATCCCCATGTCATAAAGAATATGTAAAGTCTGTTCTCATTAGCATTGAGCTGCTGGTACAACTCAGGACCTACCTAACAGCACTGCAAAGCTGAACAGCATTCTTGGAGAAGTTACGTAAGGATATACACGACATCCAGGAAACTTTGCAGATAAATTAGGCCCATAGTTGAATTGATTAAATGTGAATGAATATTGCATTTTTTATCACTGGATCATGTGCACCTTCATTCTCTGAATGCTATTTGTTCTACCACATTAATTCATTGCCAGAAATATTCATAGGTAGGTATAGGGTTGTTTTTGGAATCAACCAAAAGGTACCTTGAAATGGGTAACTTTGGGATAGAGGTGTGTGTTAATATTACAGTTAGGTTTTAATGAACCAAGTCCATCCAAGGAGAATGATTTCACCACAGTTGCTGGCTCAGGAACAAGACATCTTGTCCTGTCTCCCCTGGCTGACAGGTGCTATGCAGTTTATCAGCTGCAAAGTAACATCAAGTTCCCCTCCCTGCAAGGATTTCTACAGTCTGGCCATGGTATTCCCACTACACTCCACTCTCTCTTCCATCCCCCTTAGGAGGTGCTATGGTTCCAGATTGGGGAATCGTGGTGGAATAGGTTTTGGGCATGCCAACCACATTCCAACTACAGAGCAGCAACTGTATTTTACCCTATAATTTCCATACCGTTAGAACTTCTCTTAGGTTGTGAATATAACTTCTCATGTTTCCTCTAATTTTACCCACAGTTATCTTTCCACACTTTTCGAATGCTGGTAGGGACCAGCTTACTTGTACAGTGTTTGCATGGTCAGGACCATGAGCTGCCTCCTTTACCAGCAGTAGTAGTGTTATTAATGTACAAGTTTGGCCCTTGGTTTACTTTATCATACACGGGCAAACCTTATCCTACAGAGCAGCAGCAGCAGAAAAGCATTTTTAAAGACTGAGAAAGCAGAAGTGCTGGCAAAAGAATAATGAAAAAATAGAAGCATCAGATTTAATTGTTGCCTTTTTTTGATGTTTATTTGCAAGTTTGCAAATCTGGTTTTACTGAGTTTCCAGCTGGGTCCGTGCTGGACTGCTGAACCATTTGACATCACGTCTGCTAACATGCTTCACCCTGAGGTGGAGCGAGCATGTCATGCTGGAGTGGTAATTTGCTGCTGGGAATTTAACTGAGCCACAGATTTGCACTTTGAATATCAGAACTATCCATCTGTTCCCTTTTCTCGCATCTACCTAGCCTTTACTGCTGGCTGAGGCAAACAACTGCTCTCCTGCAGAGCAGCACTCTCATTTAGGTTCCCCTTCGTAAAGTGAACCTTAAATATTCTCTGCTATTTCAGAAATTGTTTAGGGCCCGGGTCTTTTAGAGAGATGCTAAGAAGGAAGCACAGCAGGACTTGAGGCCTGACTCAAAGGCAATCTGAAGAAATGCTGGGAGAGGAATTTTTCTTCCCACTGCAGTTTGTAGGTTTGTCTTTCCCCTTTACACAGAATGGGAGAAATAATGTCTCTTGCTCCCTTTTCAAGAAGGTTTTGTGGAACCCCCTAGGGATGCCCTCTGGTTGCCCTAATACAGGTCCCTTTTATCCTGTTCTTCCCACAGGCAAGACCATCTGGACACTGAACTCCATTCACCTTTCAAGTGGGATCCTGGCTGCACCAGCTGCAACTCTTCCAGATGTAGATGGAGATGGGATTAGGGATATTGTTGTTCTGGCTCTCAAAGAGACACAGGTACAGCATATCCCTCCTCAAGGTTTGGAAGAACCTCTACTGTTTATGTAGAGGAAAAACAGCCTGATGTGGAAGGACCATAACTGGAGCTGCAAGAGCCCCTAATTTTCATTCCCTTGGATTTTGCTGAAAAGCACCCTTTTTCTTCCAATAGGTCAGAGCAGTGAGATCAAACAATAATGACACTACCTGCATTCTTGACAGCTGGGAATGAACAGAAGGGTCATTATTTGCACCTGACTGAGACTTGAGAATGATCTGTTTCTGTTCAGTGAATGTGTGGTTTGAAGTGAGTGTTTAGCAGCAGTGTAGGGATGGATCTCTGGAGAAAGGGGCATTTAGCTTATCCAAAAGAAAAAAATACTTGTGTGATTAATTCAGATGCAGATTTCCTTTATGCTCATCCCTCCCCACAATTCTAACATTGATGTTGTTAGAGGAGTTCAGGTTTTTGAAGTCCCTTTCATATTTGGTGCATTTGTGTCAGGAGAAAAACATGACTGTAAGATGCCCAGGAAGCCAGACTGAGCAAAGAGAAAGCAAACACACTATCTAGACCTTACTGAGGGGGAAAAGATCAGTGGAGCTTCATGCTGTGGTGTTGGGGGAAGATTCTGAGTGCAGAGGTGCATGACAGCACTGATAAAAATCTCTACCTCTCTCTCCTTGCAGCCTGATGTGTTTTTCATCTTGGTATCAGGAAAGACTGGAACTGCTTTGGGTGGGCCTGTGAAGTACAGCACCAATGGAGAAGGGAAAGTGATTGGTCCCCAAGTCCACATCACCAGCCGGGGAGCCATCTACATCCTGTTTGGTTTTGGTAAGATGCACCTTGCGTCTTCAGCACTTCACCTTCCTGAGAAAACATTTGTTTTACCTAAAATGGTCCAGAGCGTCCCTGGGATATTTCTGCCGTGCCTTCTGATGTAAAAGCTAGGAGGGCAAAAGCACAAGTCTCACTGCCACGGTGTGGAAAAGTATAGGAGCACCAATACCTGCTAGTCTCAAAAACCTTGGAGTTGCCCAGAGGTACATCATGCCAGGAAAGTTCCAGCTCTGGGCATTTTGTTGCCTTCTACCACAAGTGCAGTGGTCCCAATCACCCTCTGTTCTACTAAGTTATCTTTTGCAGTCAGGACTCTTCATCTTTACTCTTCCTGGCAGGTAATGTTCAAGCAGTTGCCCTGCGGGATATCTTTACCCAAGCCAGAAACCGGGACAACTTTCCTGCAATGCTGCAGCAGGAGGAGCCGGAGTGGGAAAAGCGCAGATCTGTCAACCTGTCAGAGCTCATTGGCATTTACAGGTAGAAGATGGACTTGTCATCTTGCTCCTTCTGGGGGAGGAAGGGGAGGGTAGGCACTTATTAGTGCTCCTAGACGTGGTCACTTCTACTTCAGTACTGTCCTTCTCTTCACTGTCCAGTTGATAACTGGGGAGTATTGTGGGGAACTCATAATTTCCTCCCTGTCCTCTGGTAGTCCTAGCAAAAGAAGTGCAGAGTATAATAAAAGGAACCTTAGCTTCCCCTGTTCCTTGTTCCTTTCTTCAGCCCCGTCTGCATAGCTGAAGGGAAAAAAGGTGTTCCCAGCTAATGGAGTCTCTTTGGGAAGCTCAGTCTGTGTGGGCCTGGATTTCTCAGTTCATTCTTTTTTACTGCCAAATTGTGGGGCAGGCCTCGATAGGATTAAAGAGAGGGAGCAAATGTGAACTCACAGACTTCATGCTTTTTATAGTAACTCATGATGTTCAGAAGACCCCACATTTGAATTTAGCTCACTTACCTGAAGAACCCATGTCACTGGGGAAAAGATGGACTTCTCCAAGTATAGTTCAAATCTTTGATAGGAATTGCCATGTGGACAGGCAGCTACTGCTGAGATGTGCAGATACAAGCTGTAATCTCCTCTGTTTTCCATTTGTCCCAGTGAGGGTGTTGACTTCCTGCAGACAGTGAAGACACCTGACACAAACTGCAGCAACCTGCTCATCACAACCAAAGAGAGCTTGATCCTGCTGAGGGGACAGGACCTGGAGCCCCGCTGGACCCTGGAGCTGCAGAATATCAGCAGGTAACTTACTGGGAACATTTTTCTGTCCTGTTTCTTCCTGTACCATTTCCCGACTTCCAGTTGTAAGCACATGTGTTCCTTAGAAAGCAATTGACAGTAATTCTCCAAGTCTGCAGAGGAATCTAAGAAATGGAGGTGTGTGTTGTTGAGCCAAGTGAGCAGGGCAGGGGGAGCAAGGAACAGAAGATGGGAAACTTGAGCTGTGCTTGTGAGTGATCACAAATAAGGGGCTTGATTCAGGTACCCAACACTAAAGTCATGGGAATGATGCAGCATTGGAATTCAGTGAATTACTGATGTGTGATTCAGCCCACCTGCTGTCCAGGGCTTCAGTGGAGACGATCAGTTACATTAGTGATGTTCAGAATTTAGAGCAGGTGAATGAGTATGGCCCAGAGATCTTAATGTTCCTTGAAAGCTGAAAATGAGCATTCTGATGACAGTCAGCACACCATCTATACTAAATGTAAACCTTAAAATAATACTGCTCATCCTCTAATTTCACACATGGAAATTAAGTCATTTTCCAGATCTTGTGGGTTGGTAATAACCAGCAATTTCAGCTTGCCCAGTATTAAATATTTGCAAAGGGCAGTTGGGCACAATTGAGGGAAATTATATGGGAAACAATTGCTTGCTCTAGTATCGAGAATAAAGAAAACAGCTCTCAGCTCAGTGTTACCCAACTGCTAAGAACATAAATGGGAAGAAGGCACTGGAACTTCATCAAGAAAAAAAAAAGGGTGTTCAGCTATGTTTGATATTCAGCTAATGTCTGCATTCTTGAGGGCTGATGGGTGACATAAGCCACGACTTTAGGAATGGGTTATGGCTAGTTGATCGTGCTATGGGGAAAGGAAATGGACTAGAAGTGTTTTGGGCCCAGAATTTGCAGACTTCTGCATGTGTCTGGCATTGAATTTAAAGGGTAAGTGTACTGACTGAGCAAAGCCACTTCATAGGTGCTGTAGAATCAGTTATACACAAGAAATTTCTAAATGGATGCAGTAATAATTGGAAAATACAAATCAAGAAGGGTTGAAAACTTCTTTACCAGTATGGTTGAGGTTGGAAGCATCTCTGGAGATTGCCTAATCCCACCTATCTGCTCAAGCAGACTCAGCTAGAGGAAATTACTCAGGGCTGTGTGCTGTCAGGTTTTAAAAGTCTCCAAGGATGGAGACTTCACAACATCTCTGGGCAGCTGTATTAAGGTCACTGCTTTTTCCTGTTCCCTGACCTCCCAAGGGACAGAGTACAATACATGTAGAGGAGCTGTCAGATAATCATTGAAAAATAATGAAAGCAGTTCTTGTTCTAGGCCACTGTGCTAAAGTCCAGGACTACCTCTTTTCTCAGAGTTAAGAAAGACAAAATTTGCTACACTGAATGTATCGTGGGCAAGCATTTAATTAAGAGGTTTGTTTGGATTTTTTAGAACTTAAGTTCTACTTAAGCACCACAGACTGGGGGACAAATTCAGCTCAGGGGTCTTACCACAGAGTCAAACCAACTGAATTCCTTGTTAGACAAAGCTTATGGAGCCAGCTGTGAGCGCCCCTTTTCCTGGGTAAACCTGGCCCACGCACGCCACTTCATCCAGGCAAGACTAAGTCCAGACCTGTGGGAATAATTTCTGAGAAAACCAACATGGCTACTGCAGATGTGCTGCATTTCCAGATAGCTTTTGACAAGATCCCTGGAAAACCATAAAGGAGAATCAGTAGTCATAAAACAAGGGCGAAGTTCAAAGACCATGAAATTGAGTAAGCAGTTGCAAATTGTGTTGTAAATGGATGTTTCAGATGAGAGAGGATTAAGAGCAGGTTGCTGTGGGGATTACTGTTGGGCAGAATAATTACTAGCCTTCTGGTTCATTTGAGAAAGTGCCCAGGGGATTTTTCACTTGATTGGTAGCATCCGATGTACTTACGTCTGTCTGCATTCAGTTTGTGGGATCTGCCACTGACTGTAACCCATAAGGGACATGACAAGAGGCACCTTAGGAGATGTTTTTACTTTGTGGTCATAGATACAATTGCCTGCTACTTTCTTTTGCTGCTGGGGAGCTTTCAAGCTATAGGAGTGTCTCATGATACTGCCTTGAAAGCAACACCTGGTTGCCAAAGGTGTCTGTAAAGCAAATGACGTTGTTTGATGTCATAAGTATGAAGTCAAGCCACTGCGGTACTGCGGGGTTGCTGTTCAGGAACCATTCTGTCGTGCACATTTTAAAGGGGAAGCTGGAAAAAAATTGAGAAAAGGTCTAGAAAAAATACTTTAGCATGGAAGATAAAAATTCCTGAGTTTATATGATCAAAGAGAAGCCTCAGAGGTGAGTTCATAAGCGTGTGGAAGAAATAGAAGTTAACAGGCATAGCAAGAACAAGTGCCTTGAGGCAAAAGCCATTCATGTTCAAGAAAATGAAGATGCAGGAATGTTTCTTTGGGTGAAATTAATCATTAGAACTGGCTGTCATGAAAAGTGATTAATTCATCTCATCAAATGTGAGGTAAAGTCAGCCTACTGATACTTGGTTAATTGGGTGAAATACAGTAATCTGTCATAAATAAGAGGAGAGAGGATATACTCTGATGATCCTGCCTTGCCATAAAATCTCTGGTTCTGTGAATTTTGTGGACTCAACTGCGCTTATTTAGAACTTTTTGTCTAGCTGTGGTGAATTGAAGGAAGACAGAGGCAAGGCTCAGAAAGCCAAAAGCAAGCAAGATGGTTAAGAACAGTTATAATGAGAGATATTAATGTGTTATGTCACTCAGAAGTGAGAGGGTGAGAAGGGACTTCATTTAACCTGTTTAAGGTTATAAAAAGACTTGTAAACCTGCCAGCAGTAAGAATACAAGGAATCATGGGCTGACATTGATGGTGAGTATATTAAGATCCATTTCACACAGTTAAGGCAGCCTGGGAAATCCACTTTCAGCAGGAGGTCTAATGTGCCAATGCATTTTGGAAGGGCTGAATAATTTTCAATAATTACAGCAACAACTGTACAGGTTCTCATGCAAAGGAAAGAATGATAGAGGGAGATAAACAAATGTCTACACGGCCCATCAAGGCATGCCCCCCACACAGACAACTCTGAAGAAAGGCTGACAAGCGCCATGGACTGCTTTACCATTTTTTACTTTTCTGATCCACCAACAAATGATTCCTGACAGTCAGAATAGTTCTGAGTGGATGAAAGACCGTATTTAGCATGACAAATCCTGCCATTTTAAGAGTCAGAATGAAGGATAAAGGCAACTATTCTGCCTCCATCTGAAATGGCTTTTTTTCTACCATGGGGCTGAGTGTTTCTTTTTCCAAATTTACAGCCAGCCTGTACCAGGTTACTTTGGTGCTGACCAAACTCTGGACTTCATGCTGCAAGCACAGACTGGAGATGGGAACAAAAAGGTAAAACGGGTGAAGGCAAGGAGGGCAATGGCAGCATAGGAGTGGGGAAGGTTGGCTAAAAAGAGACAAACATTCTCTGGTCCTTGCTCTTCCCGTTTCTTTGGCTGGCACTCATTACTGTGTGGCCACAGGGACGAAAGGGAACAGCACAGGCCATGCCTCTGCAAGGGGGCTCTGCATGCCCACTCCTTGACACCCATTAATGCTCGATCTCTCCCTGCCTTGAGGTGATGGTGATAGACGGCAAATCTGGCCTCCCTGTTTGGAACCAGGAACTTCCATGGCAGAGGCAACAACTCGATGCACTCTCAGTCATGACTTTGGACAAGAAGTCTGTTTTTCTCTTCTGGGCTGATGAAACACAGCCTGCGTTACAAAGTTTGGTGAGCACGCATCCTTTCTTCACTTCCAGGTTTCTCTGTGAAGCACATGCAGTCTCTGTCTTTTATTCCTATTGTCATTGAACTTGAAATCTAACATATAAGAAGGCTGTCAGGGACATCTCTTACTTTGACATTCTGACTTCTCTGAGCCTGAACACAGGAGTTTTATGTGCAAATTCTTCACTGTAAAGCTTTGTTGACAGAAATTTTGCCTACACAAACCCAAAAATTTGTGAATTTCATTTTTTTGTGCAGCACTGAGGAGTTGTAACCGCAGTTTTGTTCCCAGCCCAGAGTGCTTCTTCTGTCCATGCAGGCGCACAATTCGGCGTGGAGACTCAAACTTCCAGCCTGTAGCTTTGCCCACCAAGCTGCACATGACAGAGCTAGATTTCAGACTTACCAAACAGAAATTATGGAGCAAATTCTGTTTTAGGGGAAAAAAGATTTCAGGATTTCATCTCTGTAAAACCATAGTTTTTCATTCTCTGATCCATGTGAAAACAACACAGTGTCAGAAAACTTTATTTTTTGACAAAGCTAGACTGTAAATTTTTGTCTCTTGCATTCCAATAGCAACCTGGTCCCAGACCTGAGCGCCCAGGGCTGCACCACCTCTATCTCCTCCATCCTGTTTTTCCTACAGTCCTTTTGGACCTCACCAATGCAACAGACAAAGTCATTGCTTCAGCAGGTGAGTACAAATGGAGGAGAAACTACCTAAGCTAGAAATATGGAGAGAGGAGTACCTGTGAGAAACAATGGGCTGTAGTTGTGCCTTTAAAGGTAACACCTAAGGTCCACCGCCTATACGACAACAGTGGGAAGTAAGATTGGTCTTCCTCCTGAAGGAGCATCCTGTCCATCCCCTACTTTGCAAATAAAAGACCCACAAAGTTTTTAACACGTTTAACCAACGAAAGGTTCAAGTTTGATTTAATGCATGTTTTACACCAGAGAAGTTGTGTTGTTTTCCATGGAGCTATTTACAATTCAATGCAGTGCATGAAAAATCACTATGCAACTTTTCTCTGTCGCCTCAGATACACTTCTGCTTGTGTTGGCCATCTCCTGCTCTTTGGGATAGCAGCTGTGCTGCTTCTTCCTCTTTATTTTTGTAGGGGGGAATCCAAAATATTTAAGCATGTTCTCAGGGAAAAGTAGATCTGCATTTAACATCTATACAAGATTGTACAGTCCCTGTTGGATTTCCTTGCTCTTTGTAAAGCAGTTTGGCAAATAGCCAGCCTCTTGTGCATGGCAGTGTGGGATAAAAGATCAGTTCATCCAGAACTGAGAGAAGTAGGCCAGGAAGCACAGAAAAACTGCTGCATAGTAATAACATCTAATTGGACTTGTAACAAAAACACAGTTCAGTCAAGAACAAATAGAATACTATTTTTACAGGGGTTTTTTAGAAACTGGGGTTTTTGAGGTCTGTACAGATAATTTTGCAGTGACTGGAAGCACCTGACTTGCCAGTGCTTTACAACTTTCCCCTTTTATAGACGTAAACAATAGCTACTAACAGGTGTGGGAAGGAAAGCTGAGAGTGAACTGTCGTTTTGAAATATGTTCATATCCTATGTCAAGGCCAAAGCATAACCTGGAACCAAACCCTTCCGTTTCTGAGCTATATTTCAGTTTCTTTCCAGGGAAAAATGTTAAGATAATTTTTTCCTTATCAACTAAGGTACGTGGAATTGTAAAGTCAGACTGAATATACTCTCAGTCCAGTGGACGTTTTGAGTGAGCAAGGGCTATAAAATTCCTTTTGGAAGAAACGTAATTGTTTACTCCTCACCACTATGTTCTTGCCCTATTCTGATGGACCTTTTCTGATATCAGTTGGAATTAATGATCTCCAAAAGGATGCATTCCACATCACTGTGACAACAACCGCAACCTCTGAAAAACAGCCAGGATTTCTCTCGGTCAGCAAGCTGGGCCTGAAGTGGGCCATGATGAGTCAAGGTCGAATGGTGTGGTTAAAGGACAGCAGTACTCCAAAAATCAGCCGTGGAGAAGTGAGGCGATTTCTTGCCCGAATGAAATTTGCTGACTTTCCTCAGAAGGTGAGATTGTGAAGGAATCCCTAATGAAATCCAGGCCTTTGAAAACATCTGGTGTCTTCCCTACAGACACAGTTAAGGTGCTCTTTGGGATGGAAAGAGACTGGTGGGATGCAAAGAGACTGTTTGCAAGATGACTGGCTGCCCCTTTGGGCATAAGCTGGACAGATTGTGAAGCAAAGATGTACTTTGGCAGTTGAGCACAGCACAGGATCTTAGAAAGAAACAGGGATGATGATCATAAGAGACTGAGAGATTTGCAGAGGGATCAGAGAGGAGGGACTGAGATCACTTATTTTGGCATGGGCAAACAAGGGTCCTCCATATAGTGGTGCCCAGGTTCTGTTGCTGACTTGTAAATTACTACTTTGCCAGACAGGATGATAATAGATTTTGGCTTTAATGTTTGTTTGCCTTTCCTTCTTCAGCTCTAACCTGGTCGTTCTTCAGATATTGGTTGGACCTGTGGCCTCTACGGGGAATACAGGAAGCTGCTCTGTGTATCTTCAGGAAAACGGCTACATAGAGGGAATGGGGGCTAAAAGCACTTCCCCTTTCTTCAGCTATCTGGGGAATGCTGCTGGAGGCAGATTTGTCCTAGGCAGATCTGTTCTGTACCAGAGAAATGTTGTTCAGCAACTCCCCTTCCATATGCTGTTCTTGCATGCTTCCTTCCAGGTAACACAGAAATGTGAATTTAGAATTTATATACATATATATATAAAATCAGGCTTTATATATATATGTGTTAATTTATACAATATATGTATATTTTTGGTATGTTTAATTTATGGATGAGATTTAGGACACACCTTTTTATGTCCAGTGTTCCCAAGCAGTCTAACAAGCTCTATGCCTAGAGTGGGCCATGATGAGTCAAGGCAAGTGGTGTGGTTACCGGACACCTTTAATCTTTTTATTTTTGGAGAGAAGCCTCTAGCTCTTGCAGGGTTAGTCTAATCTACAACTTCTCCTGTGCTCTCAGCTCTCTCGTAAGTGCTGCTGCGAGACTCACAGACAAACTAGTTCTCTGGCTGAATTATCTCATTTAGAGAAAGATGGTCTCCACAGCATTTGCCAGCCCCTTGCACTTGTGTCTTTCTTTCCAAGTTCAGGACACCAAGTTCAGGCGTATGTGGGTGATGTAGAAGTGAAAGGTTCACAGCTTATTTCTCTCCATCCTTAGGCTTTGTATGAACCCAAATTGTCACTGTAACATCACACTGCAGTCCAGTGGGCAGAGTCCTCCCCCTTTGCAAATGTATCACAGCCTTCTTGGGATAGAAGTCCAGCAGATTCTGACTGTCACTGTAAAGATCACTCAATCTAGTCACAGAAAAGCTGATTCTTACGCTGCTGCTTTAGGATTTAGAGGCTCAGACAGAGACAGAACTAGAAATCTTTTCTGTGCATTTTAACCCTATTCTGCGCTCAATATTGCCATTCCCTTGCCAGCCCAGCCCTGTGGGCAGCTCCAGGAGGAATAAGCTACCCCTGGGACACATTTGCTCACAGTGTGTTAGGTGTTTTCAACTGTGCCCCAGAGTGTGCCATCATTCTCCTGTGTTGCATTTGAAGAGCATCTGTATGAATTTTCTTGTAATAGAAAAGACCATATAGAAAGGAACCATTTTGGTGCCCCAGTAGTTCCCCACAGTTTAGGGCAACAATACAGGAACTGCTTTCCTAGTATGCCATTCTGTTTGGCCTTTGACATTAAGCAGAGCCAGGCTGAGATGAGGACTGCAAAGGACTCTTCTGTCTAGCATGTGCCCTTCCAGCCTCCCCACATTTCCCCATGAGTGAGGTGACAGCAGACTTCGACCCTCCTTCCAGATAGACTCATTAGCCAGGGGTTTACTCTCCTGGGCCCGTGACACCTCTCTTTGCTGTATCACCCTCTCCATCATCCCACATCTCTATATAAAACTTCCAGGATAGCCCTTCAGGATTAGCTGCAAGCCCCAAGGCTGGTCCTTGGGCCCTGATCTCCTAATGTCAGAGCCTGTGAACAGTTTGTATATGTTTAATGGTATTTTCATGTAAATAGCTTTGTATATATTAGCACAACTGTAGCAATGGCTCTAGGCCTGGCATTTTCCTCCAGACAGGGTTTAGTGTTTATAATATGTAGTCAGTTAATAGAGCTGCATAATAGGACTGAAAGTGTGAGGACCAGTAACGTATGAGGGATTAAACAGGAGTGCCTCTTCCCTCCTGTCCAGCCACCACCTTGCTGGGAAAGGTGAAGCGGCTGTTACCTAAGTAGTTACTCTTCTGAGATTCTTCCTGAGAGAACTGATATTCGCGTGAAGTGATGTTAGCTCCTCCTTAATGTGAATTCACCCTGCCCACACCCCCCGCCCCCACTGTGAATAAAGAGTCTGTCTGTATATTGTTGGGAAAATGTATTTGAACTGCAGTGAAGCAAAATAAATACTGTGTACAGCGTCTTGTGTCATGTGAACCAGTGTTTCACCTTTGAGAGATTATCAGTTTGTTTGGGGTTTTGATTCGCGGGTTGTTTGCAATATTTTTACAGTGGGCAAAAAGGAACAGATGAATAGAAGTAATGTAAAAAGCAAAAGTCCAGCCAAATTCTTAAAGGTTGTGAAGAAACAGTAAAAAGAGGCAGACAGCAAAGTACCTCAGAATGGGAGATTTTTGGGCAAAAAGCAAGAAGGGAACAAGTGGGAGTCACTACAGATACAGGAAAGAGGAGAGAGATGTCTGGAAGCTACCCCCTGTTTCTACTGCAGCAGGACTTTTAATCTAGGGGCAGGGAGAAGAAGAGTTTGGGCCTGGAAATTAAGAGTAAACAGGGTGTTCGGAGAGGGTGACAGCTGATCAATATGAACACTGATGCCCTTCACCATAGCACTGAACTGGAGCGGTTGATGGAAGGTCAATGTGACACTACCCAGCAGTGCAATTTGCCATCTGGATGGTGCTGGCTGTCTATTTCCCAAGTGCAATACTGGGATTAGGACATCTGCCTCAACTCTGAAAGTGCTTGGAGACAGCTGGCACCAACATGTCCCTCTAGTTTCACCCGTGTCAGATGAGGGCACCCATCACATTGTGTATGACCAGGGAGGACCTCCAAACTGCTACTGTAGTTGCCCTGACCAGTGCCCACCTCCTCACTCCCTGCAGAGAAAGGAAGAGCTCCCCAAAACCTGCTAACAGTGGTGCCAGTGCTTGGTTCAGAGCTCTTTTGCCTCCCAAACCCCGCTGCTCTGTCCCTGTGCACTCATCCCTAACAGCGATCCTCCCCGACTGTCTGGGCCAAGACTTCGTCCAGGTCCAGCTCTGGTTCCCGCTGTAGTATTTTCTGCTGCAGATCAGTGTAGAAGTCGACTCCCTCAGAGACTGAGTGGAAGACCTTGCCTTTGGGCTCATAGTAGCTGCTTATCTGCTGTATGAAGCACTGGTGGTGCTGAGGGTGATCCTTGAGGCTCCCATCGTATCCCTTGATGTGGTTCCTTTTGAACTCCAGTATTGTCTTGGTGTAGGTATTGAGAGTGGTGACAGCAGAGGCCATGCAGCAGGTAAAGGAGGCCCAGGCCATGCTACCAGAGACACACAGAAGAAGCACATGCTGTGAAAAAGCCAGGTAGGGTAAGGAACACTGACACACCCCAGTTGTCCCTGATTTGCCAGGCAGAACCTACTGGGCACAGACGTGAACTAGAATGACTAAGGCTCATAGCATTACAGTTCTTAGGGGTTATCCCACCACAAGATCCTTCTTAGATCAGTGGGATAAATATAGGTCATCCCCATCACAGGGATGGGAGTGATAAAGAGAAAAGGGCAACATCTGTAACTGGTCAGAGCAGGAGAGCACAGCTTGGAAGCAAGGTCTGTATTGCAAGGCTGCTCAGTGTCTTCCTGCGCATGAGGCTTGTCTACCTGAGCGTAACCAAATTGCCATCTTGGCATTTGATGTCCACGGGTGGCACACGGCACTGGAGTGTTTAAGAATCAATGTGGTCATCATCAATACAGCATTGCAAACTGAACTTGCACTTGCCATAGGCACCTGCAAGGCTCATCCAACTGTTTTTCAAGTCAGGTATGTCACATTAGCTGTGCTTAGCTGCTTTATCCTTTAGAGAAAGGCACACTGAGCCACTTGCTTTGTACAGCTGCTCTTCCTGGCTCACGAGTGACCCTGTGGTCTACCACCTGCTTTCCTTCCTGCACGTAGTACCGTGTTGAGATGACCTTGGCCTCCAGTGCAGCTGCCATTATATGGCTGGGCCAGCACTGGAGAAGAAGGTGTGGCTGCTGGTTGGGGGCTGAGCTGTGCCCACATCTTCAGGCACATGTCTAGGCTTGGTGTTTGCAGGAATAGGCCCTTTGGCTTCACACTGGTTAGTGAAGATGCCAAACCAGCATGCAACTTCTTAAAATTGCAGAAAATTTGAGAGCGTCATCACAGGTGTGACAGTGGCCTCTGCACACAGGGAAGAGCTGAGACCAAACAGGGCAAACCAGCAGAGGGGCAAGCCTGGTTAGTCAGCAGGGCTGAAGGCAATTGTTTACATGTGACCCCATTGTTTTGCCAGTTCTTTGGTAGCTATTCATTTAAGTAGCTCAGCCACTATTTATTAAAATGGGGTGAGGCAAAGACAGGAGATTAGTAGTAGGAGAACCATGGTACACCTGGTTTTGGAACACACAGAAGGTCAAGAAAGGAGGAGGAAGTGGGTGGCATGGCTGAAGCTCTAAAGGCTGGGGAGGTGAAGATGGCTTCAGAGCTCACGTACTAAAATGCCCAGCCATAGTCCCAGGTGTGCGGTCTCCAGTCCTCAGGTCCCAGATTAACGGTCGCCTGGAAGACTTGAGTGTACATCATGTGTGCCACCATCCCGAGGAGACCTGGACACAAAAGACAAGAAAGCAAAATAATTACAGCAGGAGCCAGAGCAGCATACTTCAGCCCTGAGTGGAGAAGCAGGCTCTCCAGTGCTGAGATTCTGAGACTGCAGTAATACACTCACCTGACAGCACCGAGAAGACAGCAGCAAAGGCATTGAGCTTCATCCCACAGACAGGATTGCCAGTATGCAGAATTTCCAGCATCAGGAGGATGAAGCTGATGAGCAGCAAGCTGATGTACAGCATCTCTGATCCCAGTGACAGCCACAGGATTCCTGCCAGGAGTACAGGATGAAACCATGTTCAAGAGAGAATACACCCCTCTCTCAACCCAGTCCTGAAAAGATGTCCTTTGGATAGAAGGGAACGAAGGAAAACAGCAAACACCCTAAAGCAGTCTCCCTAGCCTGTGAGCAAGGGATCAGTGGATGCTGTAGGGGACAGAATGCCTGTCACAGACGATGGCTTGGCTCCTCTAGCATGGCAGAGCTGAGAGGAACTAAAATGCCATCTGTAAACAAGCCAGCATTATTCATAAACAGCAAGGAGTANATAGTCCCAGGTGTGCGGTCTCCAGTCCTCAGGTCCCAGATTAACGGTCGCCTGGAAGACTTGAGTGTACATCATGTGTGCCACCATCCCGAGGAGACCTGGACACAAAAGACAAGAAAGCAAAATAATTACAGCAGGAGCCAGAGCAGCATACTTCAGCCCTGAGTGGAGAAGCAGGCTCTCCAGTGCTGAGATTCTGAGACTGCAGTAATACACTCACCTGACAGCACCGAGAAGACAGCAGCAAAGGCATTGAGCTTCATCCCACAGACAGGATTGCCAGTATGCAGAATTTCCAGCATCAGGAGGATGAAGCTGATGAGCAGCAAGCTGATGTACAGCATCTCTGATCCCAGTGACAGCCACAGGATTCCTGCCAGGAGTACAGGATGAAACCATGTTCAAGAGAGAATACACCCCTCTCTCAACCCAGTCCTGAAAAGATGTCCTTTGGATAGAAGGGAACGAAGGAAAACAGCAAACACCCAAAAGCAGTCTCCTCAGCCTGTGAGCAAGGGATCAGTGGATGCTGTAGGGGACAGAATGCCTGTCACAGACGATGGCTTGGCTCCTCTAGCATGGCAGAGCTGAGAGGAACTAAAATGCCATCTGTAAACAAGCCAGCATTATTCATAAACAGCAAGGAGTAAAGCAAAAGGAAAAAGACAGGGGAAGTTGTTGACTATTAGCATAAAACCTAATGGTCATAGATTGGCCATGAACACATCTGAGCTCTAATCACAACAATGAAAGCAAACAACTTTTAACCTGGGACTCAACTAGTTAAGAATTGTATGGTGCATCCATGACTCTCTGGGATGTGGCCTTTGGAATTCAGGAAGCCCCTTGCAAGCCTGTATTTCTCACTGAAACCCCAATTAGAATGAAAGTAAGTTCTTTGGGGTTGATATCCAGCCAGGGTAGTAACACTGACCGCTCACCCTGCTTCTTGAACAGAGTACAGGTTCTCTCATGCTGGGATTTTGAGTGGGATTTAAGTGATACCAGAGCCCACAGCTGAGCTGAGTTCTACAGCTGTGCAGTAGGAATTGGAAGGGAATGAAGAAAAGCACTCTGTAATGCTGGGCTGTGGAAAAGCACAGGATTCACTGAGGAAGAAACATTATTCTGACAAATGAAGCAGCACTGTGAACACTACTGTTAGCAACCATTAATGGCTGTAGAGGAGACATTCAGCTGGGGAAAAGGAGTGTGAAGAAAACCCTCATTAATGTGGCATTGACTTGAATACTCAACATCATTAGTGCCATAGAGTCACCCAGCTCTTTAGCAGAAATAGATGAGCTGCATTCCCTGTTTAAAGGAGCTGGCTTGCTTGCTGCGGCACCATTAAGGAGAATATTTCATTAAAGGTCAGACTGTCAAAAGTATTCTGGAGGTTGCAGGCACCACACATACACAGAGACCTCTGCATCATTTTCCCTGTGAGTCCAGGTTTCCTACTAGTGATGTGTAATTTGTTCTTGTAATGTTGCCTGTGTATTGTGGAGCTGCTCTGCACACACTCAGCTCACCACAATCCCACAATCAGCAGTCACACCACCTTGTCCAGTGATAATCCAGCTATACAATGGCATCTGCACTGGTCATCTTAAGGTGATACTATGTGCAGGAAGGGATGAAAAAAATGCTTGCAAATCCCCGGCATTTTTTATGCCCTTGCTGTCAGGGTTTGAATGCTGACGCAGGCTCTGCACCCCAGGCCTTTCCTTTGACATACGAACATTGAAACAACTTGCCTCCAGCCTCCATCTCAGGGAATAGTTAGCAAGCCCAAACCAACTTCATTAATTAAATCTCCATAGCATATGTACACATACATCAAAGTATACTGAGGCTATCCACATGGTGATTTGAAATATGTGACAGACAGGAGGGATGATCTCTCCTACCCAAGTGTAGTTTTGTATTTAATGAGGCAGGGACTTCACCTTGAAAACATAACTTTCAGATGTCCTGTTTACTTACCACAAAGTAAGAGGTGATTCAGCTTCCAGATTCATCATATTAGACCCCAAAACTGAAGCACTGAGTTAATACGTAGCCTGTGTGTGAGGAACTGCCCTGAGGCAGGATCCATCCTCTTCCCCTTTACAACAGCAAGATGGCAACCCCAGACCAGGCACCTTACTACATGAGACAAATCACACTTGATATTGGAGGGAATCTGAGGTTTCTAGCACTGACTTCACAAATGGCAGCGGTTTATGCGAACATCTGGGAGGAAATCTTTGCTCTTTTAGCAACCACGAGGACAGGATTTCATGCCTGGCTCTTTGGGGACTCACCCTGCTGTCCCCACACAGGCAAAATGTTGCAGGCCCCCTGTCCCAAGGAGGCACACTGGGTAGCTACAATGAGATACAGGGATTTGCTCTTACCTCTCTCTGCTGGTGGTGAAAGCTCAATAAAGCTGCGGCATTTCTCTTCTGAAACACAAACCCAAAGCTTTTAGTTTACAAAACAATGCAGGGAATATAAGGGAAAAGAAAATCTCCTAATCGGACACTTTTCAGTGCATACATCCAGTCATCTCTGAATCTACCCATCAGACCTTCTCACCTCTGGTCTTTTTCTGACTATCTTTCTAGACCTTCACTGAGGCAAAGGACAGGAAGGCAACATTTGCCTGCAAAACTAGAAATGGCCTTTTCAGTGAAAAAGCTTCAGCAATTCATAAATCTTACTAGCCTCTGCTGGATATAAAAATCTGTTGCTATTCATTCACAACATTACTAATTATCAGGTCTATTAAGGGTGTAGCTTGTAACAGACTGCAGATCCACCACTTCTGCTGAATTCCCGCACACCCTAATCTCAGAAGAGCATTTCTAGCACTGCTTCTCAAAAAAGAAGGCAAAAAAAGAACTTCCCAAATGAAATACTTTATGACAGAGGTATGAGTCCCCCTTCTGTGGCAGAGACTCACAGAGAAATATGGTCCTTGGTCCTCACATTTTAGGCATGCCATTTCAACAAAATGTGTTAATATTTGCTTTGGCTTTTTATGTTGGCCAGGCGCAAACTACTGTCTCAGCTGAGGGTCCATCATTATTATCTGTAAGTCTCTGTCCCTGCATACAGCATTACTGCATTTGAGGGTCCTCTCCACTTGGCACAGTGTTTTCTCTCAGACATTTCCGCTTCACATAAGAATCTCATTTTCTTAATTTCTATCCCCAGTTCTAATCTTTCCAAATCTCCGGTGTTACTTCTGTCATCCACAGCTCTCAGGATGCTACCCGGTTTAGTGCCATCTGCAGTTCTCATTAACTTGCAATTTGCTACTTCACCTAGAACTTTAATGAGGATATTCAGTAATGGCTCATCTAAACTGATCCTGAGATTAGCCTGAATAATGAAATCCTTTCTCCAGCTCGACTCAAACTCCTTTTGTTCAGAGTAGTCCCTTTTTTGTTGTTTTTATTGTCTATGCACTTGCTTCAAAGATGCACAGTGGTGGGTGGGTTGTGCTTGATTTACAGGAAGCAGGAGACTGAGACTGACTGTGCTTCTACCCCGTGCTCTATCCCGTGTTCTGCTGCAATCCAGATGTTACATACTTTCTGCGTTCCTTCAGGCACTGGGGTTATTCCAGGACTGCCCAGAGGCCAGATAAGTCTTTTAGAGAAATCAGTCAAGGGATGTAGTTTCATTCTCACAAGCATCATGGAAACACAACCCAACACAAACCAGTCCTAAATAAACACACCTCCTTCCACAGCCCATCTGGAAATGCTCATAATAAAAAGCAGCCCACTTGTTAGGACATGAGAGTTTCAAGCACATTCCCTTCTGCTTCAACCCCTCCTTCTGTCTGCTTTTCTTCACCAGTTATTTATTTTCAAACTCAGACAGCAACAGAGATGAAAATACTATACTGGAAGGATGGCTTGGTTAAAGAAGGTGAGGTGTTTGTACTTGAGCAGGGCTGAAGGGAGGGTGGTGGGCTCAGGGGAATGGGCCTGATGAAAGTGACTTTCATCACTCTATCTTTAGATACAAATCTCTCTGTTGGCCACCTTCTGGATTAGTTCTGACCCTTAATGTGTGTGTCAGGCAGTAAAGGGCATCTGAGCACTGCAGAGCACCCACCTGTGCTGGCATGGCACAGGTTCCAGCACAAGGACTTGAGCAGGTCTGGGCAGGAACAAGTCAAGGGTGAAGGGAAGCACCAAAGGGTTCTAGTACAGGTTGCACAACCAGACCCCAGCACTCCAAGATTTACAGTGCCAGTCCCACATGGTCAAAAACTACAAATGAAACCTGTCACAGTATCACAAAAACTAAAAACAGTTATAATATTGCAGCTCTAATCCTCAGGTCAATTTGCCTCCTAACTTTAGTTCTTCTGGGTTCAGATCCTCCAGGTTTTCTCTGCATCTATAAGGTAGTAATTCTGTTTCTCTGTTTTACTTTTTTTTTTTAAGAAAAGCACAGTCTCTGTTTAATAATACAAAACCACTCAGTTTGGTGATTTAAGGAGAACACCAACTATTGTAGTCCTCACAGTGATAGCTAAAAATTAACATCTTCATAAAATCACTGTACTTAAATCTTTGAGAGGACATGCACAAATTTACCCTGAAGAGCATGAAGTAAGCTGTGTGTAGGAATGGAAATATGGGGAAAGGGAAAGGAGGCTCGTGGCAGTTCCCATCAGGATGAACAGTGCCATCACAAAGTCATTGCCATCCCCATCATCACTTGCACTCCACAGCCCCTATTCCAGGCCAAAGGGCACACCAGTGACAACCATTCTCTGTTTCCCTGCTCTGTGAACATTCCAGTGAAGGACAGAAATATACTGACCACACCAGTGCACAGGGCTGATACCATCTAGGAAAGGGAAGAAGACTTTTCTCCCACGTGTTGTCAGCCTCCCACCTTTCAGTTTCAAACTGAAAGGAGTGGAGGAGTAAATACAGTGTTAGGGTTCCTGCAAAACCCTGGTTGTGGCTGCCTGAGGAACACACTACCTGGCCCTTCCATGCTCTCTTCACAGGAAAGCCACATCCCTGTGTGGAAGTATCTGAAGGCAAAGCGGTCATCTCCAGTCTCCCAGCTGTAGTGCACTGTGTCCTCAGACGAAACGTTGCTAGCATCTGCATCAGACGGCATGGGGACACCCACGCACTGGGTGGCTTTGGTCTTCCCACACAAAGGCTTGGGTACTTTCTGGGTCCCGGTGCACCAGTAGCTGCCCAGCAAGGCAGTGGTGGAGAGGGTGAGAGCCAGCAGGTTCAGGATGACAGCCAGGAAAGTACGGCGCAGTGGCAGTCCCTTCAGCAGCTCCATCTACAACACACAAACAGGAGGGACCGTCACACCATTTGTCCCACCTAGCCTTATGGATCCCACCTTTTCCCAGCATACATCTGTGAGGAGGGGTTATGATCACTCTGCCCTCCTCACAACATCCCAACAGCTCATCCAGCATGGAAGAGCCGTTTCTGAAGGCCAGGGCAGTGGACCAATAGGTCAGCTTCAACCATTTCAAAGTATGCTGAATATCTGTACTGGGGAAGAGAGGGTGACCCAGCAGACACAGCAGGGCTGAGTGCATTGAGGTGTCTGAGCAAAGTGAAAGGAACATCACATTCATCCATCTCAGAGATGACGGGGAGAAACTGTTAACCAACTTCCCTGAGTACCATGTGTTGCCTTTACAAGAAATACAGTGAATGCTCTCTCCAACTAAATGAGAAATCTTGCTGCCAAGTGTCCCCAAACACTTTTTCAAGCACTTCATTACTGTACCTAGGGAGGCAGAGAGTATAGCGATTTCTCAGTGGGAAAAGGCAGGAAAATGTTCCCGTATCGCTGAAAGTCACACATCAAAGCAGTGATCTGCTCAGAGAGGATACCTAGCTATCCAGACCTGGCATCTTGAGTACAATCCCCAGAGCAGCACCTTCCACCTGAGCTCTCATCTGCACATCAGAAATTTGGTAGGGTGGTGGGATGACAGCATCTCTGCTTTCACAAAAAGTGCCAAAGTTTTTTTCCTGTAAAAGTGAACGTTGCCACAAACATTCTTACCGGTTTCATCTCATCATTAAAAGTAATTCAGAAAGCAGTTTGTGAAACAGGGTCCTGTGGACTTTCTCACTCAGAGGGAAGATGAAGATTTTAGGGTTCCTGCAAAACCCTGCGCTGACTCCTGAGAACCCCAAAATATCACTCCATAGATTGATTAGATGTCATCTACCCACACATCAACTCTCATGCAATCAACGCATGTCTCTTCCCACATGGCACTCCCTATGTTTGGCACAACTTCATCCAGATACTCCCACCCTTTCCTATTTATGACTCTGAAAATCTATTTACCCATGAATAGATTCAGTTTGTGCAGACTTTGCCTGCTGCTGGTCCTCTTCACTTAACTTCAGCTGACTCACCCAACACTGAACGTGTGAGAAAGACCCAGCATTCTGTGGACACCACTATAAATAAACAATACGAGACCGAGCTTTGCATTGTTTGTGACTGCACCACAGCTAAAAGTGGTGCAGGTAAAATAATTTTTTCTGCTAGCTAGCAAGCTTGGAAACACGATCAACAAAGATGGTGCTGAAGCTCCTCTGGAAACTCAGGACTTTATTAGCACCTCATCGCACTGAGAAAGCAGTGTCTGATGCCAAACACCCTCATTGAAATCAAGAGAATACTCAGCTCCTGAAATTGTCCTTTATTGTTTCATGCTCTGGCTTCTTTTGTCTTTTCAGCAGGACATTTCTTTCTGCAACCGGAGATGGTAACGTCTAAGTGATGTCATAGCTAATGACTTTCATGATTTGAATGTATGTTGAATATCACCATTTTTGCAGAGTGGACATCTACTAGGAACAGTTTCTGGCTAAGGCTAGTGGCAAACTTCTCACTGAAGGTTTTTTGGGTGGAAAATTTGGCTTATGAATGAAAAGGAAATTAGAGATGAAATTTCTCTGCTCACAAACATAATTTTCCACCTGAAAATTGAAACCTCCAGCACACAAAGATTTTCAGCTTTTCATCAATACTTGATTATAAGATTTTCTGTCATCAGGTTTTGGGTTGCTAATGCTTTTATTTAACAAAAAAAAAAATTCCACTCACAATATTGACAAAAATCATCTTTCTAATTTAAATCTTCAATAGTGGGAAAGATATTCTCTCCAGTTGATTTATGACAGTAGTTGAAAGGCTGTATAATTTCAGGAAGAGTGTTAAGGAAAAGACATAAAAAATACAAGAAACAAATGAGTCAGAAGTAGGAAGTGTATCAAGGATGCAGAAGACATATGGAATGAGAAGCAAATCTGAACTACTTCCTGAAAACATTGTCAGAAAAGCTTCCCTCCACAAAAGCCAAGCACTCACTGATAATAACCAACCACAATATCTAGATAGCCCCAACAGAAAAGATAGTTGAATTTACCTTAGCAGGAAGTCTTTGAAGTCCTGTTAATTTGGATGAACAGCACAGAAGTGGGACTCACGCTTTGTCTGCTGTTTTGCTTATCTCTGTATCCTCCAAGAAACCCAGTTGCTGCAAAACCCCTTCCTCCTTTGTCTGGTCCCCTCCTCCTTCGCCTCCCCAGTGATTATTAAATGCTATCCTTCTGATCAGCAGCTGTTTTGTGGAAAATGGTCATTTTGTAATCCACAATGCAATCACGGCACAGCTGTTCTGGGAGATTATATGGGAAACGATTGGTGCTGCGGGTTGGGATTAAGTGCAGAAGAGTGACCTGTATTGACTGAGTAGAAAGTTTCTTTGAAACACTGAAAGATTCCAGCCATCCCCATGTGGAAGCTCTTTGGGGCTTGTACGGAGCAAACTGGCAGCTCTGGCCAATGCTATAGGGGAGGAGTGACCTTAGCTTGGAAACTGCCAGCACCCTGGGCATCAGGTCACTCTGTGTCCTGTGCACTGCCTCAGCAGAATGGCAAAGACCAAAAGCATCCCAGCCCTAGAATACCTTCCTGGCTGCACCTGATAGTTGCAGGAAGGGCAGAATAAAAAAACGGGGAAAGTTTATGCAACTGCATCTGCTCTGAGGACTGAGGATTCCAGTCCCTGAAGAGATACCAATACAGCTCTCCCCATGGGCACTGGGAATTTTGAAGCCAAAAGGAGCCCCTTAGCAGAAGAGCTGCTGAGTGGCAGACTGACACCGTGGCATCACCACCACGAAGGAGGTATGTGAAACAGCAGCAAGTCAAGCTAAATACTCAAAGCATTGGAGAATGAGGTAGACTGTCAGTTGTTGCGGTGCGCTATTTTTACAGTTCCCTTCGGTTTTAAAATGCTTTATTGTTCTGTATTGGTTTAGCCCTATTCCCCCTCTCCCTCTCCCTCTCCTCCGGGTGGTAGATCCCACGCCCAAGCCATTCCCCCGGTCTTCCGTTTTTGGCCTTCCCCTTCCCTTTATTCCAGTACCTTCCCTGCCCATCACCCAAACCCCTCCCTTTGTTCCAGTCCTTTCCCTGTCCATCACCTGAGCCCTCCCAGCTTTCCCTTATATGGCTCCTGTCAGTCTCCCCAAACCCTGCCCCTTCCAGTACTCCTCGATGCCCCACTGGGGCATGTGACCCTTCTCCCTCCGCCTCTTTGGGTGATTGGGCCCTGTCCCTGTCCTTCCTCTTGGCGTCCCTCCCCTGGAAAATCCCCATTGGCTCCTGGCTGGGATCCACCCTCTGTCCCTCCCCATATTTAAGTTGTTGCACAGCCTGTATCATCCCCTTTATTCTCTTGGATCCGTTGAAATAAGCTTTAGACTGCACCCGATGAAAAGGCCTCCCTGCCTTCCTTTACCCCTCTCCTCGCCGGGGCGGCTGACAGACGACCTTGGGGCTTTGGCTCTCTCGAGCTTGAAAGAGCTAGAGCTCCAAAGGAGCAGCGGCAGGACCCTAGGTCCCAGGTTGCTGCCCACTCTCGCCGCGGTGGCCGTAGCGAGCTAGCCCGTGGTCAAGCGGTCACCACGACAGTCAGTGTCACTTGTAGTGGCAGCTTTTACCAAAATGTGAAGTTCACTGGGGATCCCAGCTCCCAGCAAGTTCACACTGGATGAATTTGGGAACCTAGTAAGAAAAGACAGAGATTGACATTCACACCAAGTGCCCCCTGCGCTCTTGTCCTGGAAGTTTAAAGGCTCCCAAAATGTATCAAAACCATGAAGAGTGAGAATGACATCCCCTCTCATGAGCATGTACTAGAGGCCATGGAGCAGAGCCGCACTGAATCAAACTGCAAGGGAGGGGAGCATCGCAAAGGGACACATCCTGTCTTCCCCCCTAAGGACTTTGCCCAGTGCCAAAAGGGTGAAGCTCGCACCACTACTGGGAGGGAACAAAGCAGATTCCCTGCATGCTGCTCTGTCAAGACGGAGGAAACCAGTGGTCCATCCATTCTCATCCCCATGTGCAACACCAGAGCCCAGAGGCTGGGGGCAGGTGCAGGAATAGCTCTGGGTGACAGCACAGCCTGTGACAGCCCCTCACAGCACGGGCAGCAGACGGAGAAGTTCATGATCCAGCACATGGGCTGTGCTATCCCAGGCTCCTGACCCTTCCTGCCCTGAGCAGAACGGGCAGTAGCTCTATGGGTACTTTAATCCCAGTCGCTGCATAAACTCCTCTAATATAGATAAGCATTTCTAAGACAGACTAACTGAAAGCAATGCTAAATGTCCCTGTGCTCCACGCGCTGCCTGCAGGTTTTTGATTAATAAAAAGGTTCTGTTTGAAACAGATGTACTTAATTTACTGAAGGAGGTGGAACAACAGCTGATGCTATTTAAAAGGAGAGTGATTTTTTCTTTCTTTCTTTTTTTTCAGTCTGTTCACATCTGGACCCCTTAAATTTGACTTCTAAATGCTCAGTTAAAAAAAAAAAAAAGCCTGGTTTACAGGCTCGAGAATAGATAAAGTCCATCTCTACTGGTAATCTTTAACACCCTTCTAATTTTAAGCTTGATGAGAGTATCATTAAAACCCAAGATTCTATGTCAGTTTCTAAAGCTGGGTTCACGGCATATATATCAATGAAATTAAACTGAATTAGTTGTATATGGCTAAGAATGCATGTTGGGAAATAAACTTATTAGAAATATGCTATGGTTTAAAAAATATGCATATAGCAGGTTTAGTATTCTAAATAATGGCAGATATTTATCCTTCCAGAAGATGGCAATCTTTCTCTAGTCTTCTTTTTGGGAGTCTCTGCTGCTCACATGTCTGCTGGGGGGGAAGCAACACCCAAGTTTGGACTTCTATTCCTTCCCTTGAAATTTCCCTCCCCTCCCCCC
>VYZQ01065243.1:68058-115257 GCA_013400655.1 Mystacornis crossleyi
TTTTTTTTTTTTTTTTTTTTTTTTACATTTTTATGCACACATACTCTTTACCTTAACTCTGAAATGGGATATGGGTCCGTCTCTTTGAGTTATCTGAGCCTGGGAACACTTGAAATCACTGGGAAAAGAAAAAAAGAGGAATGATTGCAGGATCTTAGCTTTTGCTCACCTTCTACCCTGCATGAAACTGTTCTTTCTAACAATTTTTAAGATATTTCACCAAGCATCACATTAAATTTCCCCAGATTATTGCTCACAACTCCCAGAACACCAGCACCAGAGCATGTTTCCTGATGTTCAACAAACTTCCCTTAGCAAAATTATGGAGATTTTATCTGGTTTTGGTTTGGATTTTGGTTGGTTGATTGTTGTTTTTTAAATCTCTCTTTTAACCTCACCTCAGTCTGACCTATTGTAGACAGGAAAATCAATCTGTATCTGTCTTTCACCCTATTGTGCCTCCAGTTTTCTCCTCTTTGTATTTGATATTTCCCACCATAATTTGGCTTGGCTAGAGTTTTTGGATGTCTCTTTCTCTTTGAATTCAGCAGCAGCCAGTCCCTGATGACTCGTTTAGAATTCGCCCATTGAAGTGAATGCCCATAGCAGTTGATTTCCTGTGCAATCAGCCAAGCGCTTGACTTATAGAAACAAAACAAGGAAACAAAATGCAAAACACTCCAAATTCTTTCAACAGCACCGCTATGGAGATTGCCAAGTCTAAAAAAGCCTGGGCGTTGACAAGTGATGCGTTTTTATCCTGGCTCTATCACCATCTACACCCTGGCTTGGGTGTATCCTGCCCCAAAGTGACACACTCAACTCCCAGGGATGCTGGTGGAAAAGAAGGTCAAGGAAATCTTGCCAGATAGGGCCCAAAACTTGCAGTATTTAACTGGCATTTCTCAAGAGACACACGACTCCTCCCAGACCCCATGCAGCGATCCTCCAGGGATACCAGGGATCATTTGCTGTCCCGACATTGGCTCTTCGGCTGACCTGAAGAGGAAAGGGGAGCAGGAAGGGTGGCTTTTTACACCCATAAAGTCGCTCTGTGAAAACTGGACAAAGACGGGCTCATACTCACCCCTCATTCCACACATTCCTCGCATATGACACTTCCCACCGCTCCTGTTTTTGCTGTTTTTACAGGAAGATCATTCAGAGCCGCAGTCCCCTCCCTACTGCCACACAGAAAGCAGGATGTCTCCCGAGTGACAGCGACATGGAGCGAGCCAGACTTCTCAAACCCAGTGACAGACTGCAAATGCCAGATTTCTCCCTGAGCTCTGAATAATTCCACTCAGATTGTAACCTTTATTTAGCTGTTTGCACGATGCATTAACTCTTGCTCTGAAAATGACCTCACCAGGCATATTTTTTCTAGTCTAAGCACATTTAAAGGTGAATTCTGTTTCCAAAGATGATCAGCTTACACTGCTAGACATTAAGACTGCGGCAGAGCAGAAATAAAGATTGAACTGGACCAAGTAAATGCATCTTAAAGATGGGCAAACAAATCCATCAGTTTGAACCTAATTACTTTTTATTTTCCTTCTACTTCTTTTTTTTTTCCTCCAAACAAGTCTTAGTTGGCTGGATTTTTTGTCTAATCTTAATGGCTATCAGCCACTCAAAAACCACACAGAAAGCAGACATGAAAAGGAAAATAATCAGATGCAACAAGAAAGACTTAGAGGACTCACTAGAGATTCTGGGTGTCTCAATTTCTAGATAGGAAATACAAGACTATATATCATCTATAAGTCTAGGGGGTTGCTTTTCACAGAGGACTTAAACTCTTGGATGTGTTCACCTGAGCACACAGGAAAAAAAATACTATTTATGTAATTTAGCTAACCATAAACTGTAAACAGACAAGAAAACCACCAATTTTTACATAGATCTATAAGGATATTAAAGAGGTCCAGAAAAGGGACTGTACAAAACTCCAAGCAGACAAACGCTTACCTTACCCACTGCTCACTCTTCCCATCTGCTCTTCTGAGGCATCCATTGGAATACTACAAGGTGATCATGGACTCTCCCCCATGTCTTTCTCTCTGACTGAACGTGTAGTAGCCAAGAAATTCCATGAGATCTGACCAGATGCTTTGAAATGCACCAAGTCTGGCATTTTATTGATGGTTTAATTCCTTCTGAGCTCGCTAAATCATCACAGCACATTATATCAGCTGCACGATTGGCAGGGCGTCCACTTCGGCAGAGTGAGTCTTTGTAATTCGGTAGTCCCCTCTCTGAAAATTGTTGCTACTTTTAAATCTACCACTTACGAGATCTCAGTCTGTTACTACACAGAATCACAAACACCCAGACTCAAGGACTGCCAGAGGCTCATGGGGTTTTTTATCATCAAGAGGAACCTCTCAGATGTAACAGAACCCAAAGAACTTTGGATAATCTTTTCTAGTGATACACAGAACTCTTGCCAGAGCTATAGCACATATTTTATACAACTAACTGGTATTGACTGTGCAGCAGAGTATGATGGAGAACCCATCACATCCTTAGAAAAGTTATTCCAATGATTAATTAACCTCATTCTTAAAATGTTGCTCTTGCTCTGTAAGGACTACTGTCTGCTTGAGTTTTCCAACCTCACCATGCTGCTCCAATACACAAATAAACACCTAGTGAAGTGATTTCCTAAAAATGTTATTGTAAGAGTCACAAATCAATGTGTTTCATTACAGGCACACAGTGTGATCTAACCAGCTGGCTGGTGGCCCAAATTCCTAGTTCTGTACTTGGCTCTGACACATAATTTTCCCCTCCCATCGGCCAAGTCATTAGTGGTGCGTTTACACTGCAGTCAAAGCAGTGGCAATGATGGGGAGTAAACATTCAGTGCTTGTTTTAATTGGGTGTTGCTAGGAATTTCACTCCAGCTCTATGGAACACAGTGCAGGGTACAAACCTAAGTCCAGAAATGGAGTAAACTGTGCTAAACTCCGCATTACCATAGCTGGACTGATAGTTCAAAAATAGTCCTTGTTTCCATACACTATAAGGTTGGGTCTTTGGAGTCATTCCCACAGATGCAAATCTACACCACAGGGGATCCTTGTTGACATTGGAATCAGCACAAAGACAGTGGGAGACATTCTGTTTTGGTAATAACTAAATTTGAGGATCTAAAATTAATCTGTGCAAAGAGTATTTCATATATGCAGGTGATCTTGGAGCCAAGGATATGTTTAATATGTTTTAAAGCAAAAAAAAAATTTGAAACAATACAGTTAAACCACATTGCACTTTGGATTCACTCATGGAAATGAGAAAGCCAAAGCAATTGTTCTTTGCTTCAATTTATCTTTTCCTCCATTTCACCATGGTGAATCAGAATAAGCAGAGTTAGAGGAAGCCTCCAAAGATTATCTAATCAATCCATCTGCATTCACTATGACCTTATCACCCTGAAGAACTTCAAGCCTACTGTTAGAACTTTTTGCAAGGGAGATACTACTTCATCCTGGAATAAAGTCCCTCATAATATCTTTTTTTCCCAATCACATCACAATGTAAAACAGAAAACTTTTCCATCTCTGCTAAATGCCATGTGTCCATTCCACATCTAATTTATTTATTCATATGGATTGTCCTCTCAAGGCCATTGGAGCTACATAATTTACTAAAGTTATACTCACATGCTAGTATTTGAGGAACCAGTGCCTCAAAGGAAACATCTAAGCTAGCAGGGAAGGTTTGGAAATCTAAAAGAGTGAGTAAGACAGAGAGTTAGCTTTTTTGAGGCGAGGCGTGGGAGGTGTTTTCGTTCTTTAGCTATTAAAAACTCCTTGCTTTGACAAGGGGAAAAAAAAGGGGAAGAGAAAACTGGGAGGGGAAGGATTAATGAATAAAGAGGCAGCATGGCAAGAGATGCAGCAAGCTTGGTGGCTAGAAGGCACAAGAACGTTTCTCAGGCTGGGTTCCCTGACAGAGCAGAGGTGGTAGCAAGCATAGATCAGAGGAGTCAAGGTCTAATATGCTGTCTGAAGAGAATAATGAGGCCAGCTTTCCTTACAGTGCTGAGCAGAGGGGTTTTGTTACAGTGGGTGCTTTAAAAACAATCATGCTAGATATTAAAATTGCACCTTCTGTCTTTCTGAATGTCCTGGTAATTATCCGGGATTGAGGGCATCTCCTTTTTTCCTCAGATTTGATGAGGATTTGGGATTCCTTTCCATTTCTTTATGGCATTTTGGAGCTGTGGCTTCACAGTCAGTCCTGCTGTTGAGTCCAATCTCCATGGCCTTGCATGCTGAAGCTGCCTGTGCACCAGGGAGGGGACAGGTCAGGACAGGGCAGCGGTGACACCAATCTGGGGCCCTGGCCCCATGCCTTGGAGGCCCAGTGGGAGCGGGCAATGCCGGGAGCAGATAGTGTCACTGCCGTGGACATGGGAGGGATGCAGCACGTGTATGCCGTGCCAGGGGAGTTTCAGGGCACCCAGGCTTCCCTACAAGTCCTGAGGGAAAGGAGTGCCCCAGTTGTTGAAAACAAAAAACACAAAATATTTTGGAGACAGCCATAAGAGAAATTGGGCGTCTGCCTCTCTTTTGCTGTTTTTTTTTGTTTGGTTTTTTTTTTTTTTTTGGCTTTCTTTCGGTTGGGTTTTTTTTTCTATTCTCTCTCCTTCTCTCTCCACACCTCCCTGTTTCCTCATAAGCAGGTTTCCGCATGCCCAGGCAACTCCAGTTGCATGCATGGGGCAAGGACATCAGTTCCTGAGAGTGACCCGGCCATGGGCAGAGAGGGCCAGGTGCAGTGGCAGCATCCTGGCCCAAGGGAGGCCAGAACAAGGTGACCCTGAAGCCACAGCCAGGGGCCTTTGCGCAAGTACACTATAACCTGGGTCTTAAATCACGTGCTATTACTTCCATCAGGCTCACAGTAAAAAAAAAAAAAAAANAGAAAAAAAAAAAAAAAAAAAAAAAAGATAAACAACTGTCCTTCCTAGCCTCCATCATTCTTCTGAGCAGGGGCAAGCTGCAATAACTCAAAAGCTCATTATTTAGCCAACTTGGGGGGGGAAGCTTTTGTCATAGATGACAAAAGATGTGTTCCTGACAGAAAAAGTGTGATTTATTTTAATGCAAGACATTGCTCAAAATGTGGTTTGCTGGGTTTTTTAGAGAAACAGTCATTAGGATTTTTTTTTTTTTTTTAATGTGGATAAAGCAGAATATTCCCCTGCCAGCCTTGTTCTCAAGAAATAGCTAAGTGGTCTTGACTGAAATTAAAAACAAAACCCAAAAGAACCCTATAAAACTACTGAAGCAGACATGAGCTAGATGATGTTGGTTTCAAGTTTGGCAACGGCAAAAGCAACCAAAGCCAGACCTTGTGATGGAATGTGTCAAGTGACTGTTATAATAAAGAGGCAACACTACTAGCAGTGCCTGCTGTGTTCCGTACCCATTAACATGCTAATCTCAACATTAGTCTTTCCCAGGTAGCCTCGGACTATTATTGCTGAGCTTTACAACTCAGAATTAAGCATTGTGGCCAAACAGCCTGACTGAACAAGAATTATTTGCCATCACCTGAACAAGGTAAGCATGAAGGCAGGAGAACCCAGCTAGCATGTTACCGCAGGCAGAACTTAAAGAAATTAGGTCAGGCAGAATGGAAAGGAAACTTCAGAAACCTCTTCCAAACAGCGAAAAGTAGTCCTCTGTGGTACAGTTTCTCATGGGAAGCAAAGGATGCAGACTGGATAATGCACTGGAAAATGTATTGCAGGCAAGAATCTTGCAGGAATTGGGATAGGCTAGAATGTAAAATAATGGACTGGATGAGCTACCAAGATTTTCCAATCTCTTATTTCCATGGTTTAAAAAAAATCGCCACAGTTTGCATTGCTTGAAATTCCTTCCCACGAGTTACAGAACCTCTGAGTGAGGCAGAATATGAGGCTGGAGCAAGGGAGGTGGGTGTGTTTCCTGGATGACACAAAGGAGAAAAACAAAGAAGCCTCCAGCCTGGAAGAGGCTGTGAAATTATGAGACTGGCTGGAGAGAAAAGGAGGGAACACAGCTCGGAGGGACTGCTCCTACCAGGCTGAGACGTGGGTGAGATACACTGAGGACACCATGGCTGAGGATTTAGGGGCTAGGCCAGTGGTAAAGAGGGTGGCTTTGAGAGAGCAGTGACATTGCCTAAGCATGCTGCCATCACTCATGGTCAGTCTTCAGCTCTGGGTGAGAAGTGGGAAGGCTCAGCTCCTGCTCTCTGCATGACTCTCCAATATTAGTTTTCACCAACAGATTTTTCAATTATCAGAACATTTTGATTAGGGGCTTCTCTCCCACTCTCCTCTTTAAAACAAGAATTTTCTGTTTTGTGTTGGTTTGAACTCAGCTTTCAGAGGGTTGGATTAAAACAGGGATTGAAGAGCTGGTCTTTCAGTCCAATCCAGTGCTGGAAAATAAATATCCTCAATTACTCCCATCAGTCATGAAGCCTCACACATAACTTTACCAATGCAGTGCAATCCTGACTTTCAACATCCCTAGCATTTCAGTTCGTGACTGGATGCAGTCACAGGTCAGACACTCCCCTTTCAAAGCAGGTCACTGGCCTGTGATAGGCCCTTTACCACTTCTGGTAAATCTGTCTGTGTTGCAATCCTAAGGACACCCTTGGGCTCTGCTAAAGGACACCTGAAGTCCAACCTTATTGAGCAATTCCCAATCAGCTCTAGGAAAGTTCAGTCTATCCTACTGTACCACATTTATTATTCCAGCCTTGGAACACCTCCTGGTTAGGGCTAACACAGCAGACCAGGAAAACACCTCCCTCTGCAAGCAGCATGCTCCAGGTTTGGTACAAAGGTGACATGTGAAGTACAATATTGCTAAGGTTCCAGACGAAACCATTCTTGAATTTACTGGTGTTTCTTTCTTACAGTCGGTTACAGACCTTAAATGTATGCTTCATGGCTTTGTTGGAGCAGATCTGCTGTTGCCCTCTCTTCATAGATTAAAACGCATTTTTTAATTATTAAATGAAAATTAAAATCTATAGTGAACTTCACCACAGACCTTCAGCACCATTTTTACAGCTGGCTTAAACTCTGCACTGAAGAGCTAGAGACTGTTGTTTCAAAAGCTCATCTGAAGTCCTCAAGAATATTTGAGATCCTCTAGAACAGAAGAGCTACTGATGTCTTTTTGTTGTTGCTAAAGAAAAAACCTGTGGGTCGCAGATCAAATCTGGTAAGGTACAGGTTGTCCCAGGCAGCACCAATTGCTGCCTTGGGGATGTATTCAGGAAAACGTAGGCAGGGGTGTCAGAGGAGCCATACATCCAATCTGGCTTTGTTTACAGTCTTTCCTAATGGCAAGATTGCGGTATTATTCCTTCTCCACCTTCCCAGGCATTCCTTGGTGTCCTGACTCAGACACCTGGCTCGCTAGCCCATAACCAAAATGTATAGGCAGGGAAAGTGACCTGATGTCTGCAGGATCTTAGCCAGCTTATTCCACCACTGCCTGGAAAATAGCCATGGCTTGGGATGCCTATGTCCACCCCCAAAAAGCTTCTCACTCTTCTTCTGAGCCCAGCGCCTCTTTCAGCTACTAGGTTACGTGTAGGCGCTAAGACTTCCCACAGAAGAGAGCAGCAGGGAACGCAGGGAGCACCACTTCAATCTCCTATCCCAGAGGCAGAGATTAAATCAAGTGCTTTCCACAGAGCTTAGGGCTCCTAGCAGTGACGATGGAGAATGATTCTCTTTACAGTCATTTGGATGTTCTCACAGAGGCTTTCCCCGTAGTGGTCACCCCCTTCAGGGACACAGGTGCATCTGCTGGACGGGGCAGATACCTGCTCTGACCCAGTGCATAGCCTTCACCCTTGGGCTCTCTCCTGCCCACACTGTGGCCATGGTTTCTCTTAAATCTGTGACATCCAAGCGGGACTGAAAGACTTCAAATGACGAGGAATTTACTGTCCCTCAACTGTCCCACTAGCTAACCAACCTCACAGTTTGGAGTGCACACCCTATTTCTAGATGGTCTTCACCACCAGCCAGTGAGGTGACTTCTCTACTAGCAAGCTGAGCAGTTCAAGACATGCACAAGCCCTGACAGGCAATTTTCCGTGTTGTTAGCATGCTTTGTGGCAAGTTTTGGCTTGTGGCAGCCAGTGTTCGCTGAACAACAGGAGGGTACTCTCCTAACAGCAGGGCTGGCTCTGACAACATGGGTCAGGGCATCATTCCTAACAGACTATTTGGGCAGGGCTGCCTTCTTTGGGGGCGAAGAAGTTTTATTCAGATGGATGCTGTGCTGCTTGCCCTCAGGTTCAGAGAGCTAACCCTGGATCACTTTATTTACCCGCGTAGGTGTAACCTAGATTTCAACAAGACCTTTTCTGCCAGCATTGTTTACTATTAGAAATCTATCTCTCAAGTGAAATATTTGTGGACTTTGATTAAGTCAATTCCTAACTTTCTTTTACATAAACTACATTTTGAGTGCTTTCCAGTTTTTAGCATCCTTTGAGAACTTCACACAGGGAAACAGAAGGCAGTATTCCAGAATGATCTTACCAGCCAGGCCTGTACTCCAGGCCCTTCCCAGCTTGCCTTCCTCTTAGGAGCATAACACAAGGCACAAGTCCCCGTGTCCCTCACCTGGGTACCTCATTTCCGGGGTCAGGAATCCTACAGATTTGTGCCAAGTGGAGAATACACTAACTTGGTCCCTGATATGAGCTCTCAGGGGCTAAAGAGCTTAGAGAGTGCCATGTTATACTTCTGCTGCTCCGCTTGGACACAGAAGTTAGTGGGACTGAAAAAATAAAAATATTGTCCCACTTGCTATTCCCCTCATACATTTCAGAGTGACGTCTTCCTTAATCTGGTGAGGTTTTTAGCCTGGGGACTATTTTGATTCCCATATCCTCTATAGTGGGACTGTGAGACAGGATACTCTCTCCAATCTCCCCGTCACATCCCAATACACCGTTCACTATAATAAGGTAGCCACAGCATTTTGTTGTTCAAATGCACTTAAGAGATCCATCTGTGCAGTTTGAGGTGACCTTACCGTTGTTGTCCTCCTCCCTATTGTTTATGTGATATGCAAATATGGCAGAAATTTCCTGATAAATGAGTTCAGTACCATCAGACAAAAAGATGACATCCATAGGAACTGCACTAGAAGCACTTGCTAATAAGAGGATCTCCCGTGGCAGGTGCTTTCTGAGGTCTAACCATCGACACGCTTGCCAGCCATGCAGCAGAGGTGGTGTTGGTTATTTGCCTCTAACCCCGCCACCCACAAGAAGGTTTCTGCACCACAGCCCACGGACTCTTACATGCCATGGTCTTGTTCATTCCATCGCAGCACAAAAATAGCTCCCACTCAGTCTCTTTGCCTCTGTGACCGCAGCAAGGCTCCGTCATTTCTGTTCCCAGGGGTGTTGGCAGCGCCAAGCCAGGGAGCCAGTGCAGGGCGCTCAGTGCTACAAGTTAGGTGAGCACGTAGATGGTGTCAGCCTGTCACTACACCGGCTCTCATTGACTTCGGGATGCACTGACGCAAGCCTTGCACTGTTGCAAAACAAATACTACGGAGTTTCAGCCTCACCAGCCCTCAGGTGTGACACAGCTGTCACTGTGCCTCGGCACAAGTGTCACTGCCTTGCTAGGCAACCATCACAACATGGTAATGTCCTGTCAGCACACCACAGGAAGGTCACAAGGCTGAATCTTGAATCTTTGGCAGCAAACTCCAGGACTACTTCTGTTGAGCTCTCCATGGTCAGGTAGCCCAGGAGACAGAGGTTCTTTCCAGCAACCAGTATTTGTATGAAAGAAAAGAAAAAAGAGAAGAGAAGAGAAGAGAAGAGAAGAGAAGAGAAGAGAAGAGAATAGAAGAGAAGAGAAGAGAAGAGAGAGAAGAGAAGAAGAGAAGAGAAGAGGAAAGAAAAGAAAAAAGAGAAGAAAAAGAAAAGAAAAGAAAAGAAAAGAAAAGAAAAGAAAAGAAAAGAAAAGAAAAGAAAAGAAAAGAAAAGAAAAGAAAAGAAAAGAAAAGCCTGGTTTGTAAGCACAAGTACAGTTTGCAGCTATGAGCTTAATTTCCCAGCCATCAGAATGTATTTTTCTCCGTATCTGTTCCTTTTCTCCCCAAGGCAAATACTTCACTTTCCATATCATGGGCAAAGTTTTAGGGGCTATGTCCAGCCCTCTTGGAAAATACTACACTTACGACACTGGAAGCTTACTGTCCTTATTGTCAGTGCAAAGGCTTCCCCCTGAAGTCTTGTTCCTGACTGGTGACCTCTGCTGGGGCACTTAGAGGGATCACTTTGCCTTCAGCAGAGAGCAAGGTGGCATTAAGTGCTGAGCACCAGATAAAGCCAAGAAAGCAGGAGTCTCATTGTGCTAACCCTTATCTCCAGAAACACCTTTGACATGCAGAATGTTTGTTCGAGGTGATTACCTGGGTGGAGAGGTTATTGTTGCATGAATTATTTACTTTTAAAACCACAGTTATTTGCCTCCACCCTTCTCACCACTGCCCTGTGTACCCCAGTACTAACACACCTTAGCATGTGGGAGCACCGGGAAGAACTGTGAAGAGCTCTAGGAGGATGGCTGCACCAGGACGCACCTGGCAAGAGACAGATGTCCACTGGGACCAGTCATCAGCGCAAAAGAGCAAAATAAGTCACCTACCTCTGCTGTAAGGGCTACTGGGCAGAGCAGCCCCAGGGGAGCAGGAGGCACAAGTGAAGGGAAGTAAGACCAAGCCTGGTAGAAAGGCATCGATTCCTTTGCCTTTGCCTTTCCCTTTCCCTGCCTCTGCCACATCAGAGGCCAGGGTGAGTTTCAGTTATTCAACAGCACTTGAGGATGTGGTTTAGTGGTGAACATGCTGGTGGTGCTGGCTGGACAGTTGGACTCGATGATCTCAAAGGTCTTTTTCCAACTTTAATTATTCTACAATTCTGTGAAATAAACAAAGTCTTACAGGCCTCATGCACAACAGGGATGTGCTCCTGCCCATCCCTGCAGGTGAGAAGTATATCTGGCTCTCTTCTTCTAACGCTCAGTGCATCTGAAACTCTCAGGACCATTCCTTAACAGCCACCTGAAGGGTGCAAGCAGTAGAATTGAATGGAAGGGCATGGGTTTGGATATACCAGTGACACAACTGCACTGATAAGAAACACCTTAGAGTATAGAGGAGAGATGGAAAATCAGCCCTGATTACTGGTTAGAAGGAGCCTGTATTCCCTGAGGTCACTGGCAACACTCACACTGGTTTTTTGTGGTGCAGGGTCACACCCATAGTCTTCATCCCAGACAAAGCAAGTTCATTTCCTGGCCTGCAGTATGTCCTGCTGTGTCCACTCCAGTGCTGGAGAGCAGAACTGATAGGCTTCCATTACCAGGTTTCCCTTGGGAAGCTACTCCACAAACCAACAAAAGTCAGTCCTGATGTTCAGCTAAAAATTTCCTTTCTTTCCATTACACCAGATACTTTCTTTTGGATCTTCTTCCTTAAACAGCATATTCCATTTGCCTCCATCCTTCCAAGACAAAGTTTCATCACTGTTTATGCAAGTCCAGTTTTTCAGCAGAACTGTCCCAGGCCTGTCCCAGCCCTGCCCTACCTTGGTTCACCACCCTGTCAAAAGGAAGCACAGCACTTGCAATGCTGGGAGCAAGACGCAGATTTTCAGAATTATTAAGGAACCACAATTCCAGAGAAGTCTGTGGGAGCTGCAGCTGTGACCACGTCCAGCTGCCACAGCAAGCAGAGGCTACAGTCTCACTGGGATGGGACTGGTTACCTCCAGAGGCAGGTCTTGCTGCTCCTGATGACAGCTTTGAGACCACCAGAAACAGAATAACTGAGGTGTGATGGTCAGTATCACATGTCTAGAAATACTCCCCAAAGTATCGAAACTGCAGAGAATTATGAGGAGGCAATGCTTTTCTTTCAGGCCATCACTGCACTCTGAAACAGGGACACAGATCTCTGCGATAGCCATGCTAGTGATGACTACAGCCTTTCAATATCAAATGGATTTCCAAGGGTAGCGGTGTCTGATTATATTTCTGACCAGCACCTGGCACACTGGGGCCTGGCTTCTCAGCATTGCCATAGAGCAGATAACGGTAATAATCATTAGTAATAATATGGCTGGGTTTGTTTCCTCAAACTGTTAGAATAAGTTGTCAGTAAGAGTAATGAGAATTGTGCTTGCCTTTTATACCAGTGCAAATTTAATTCCAGTGTTACAAAGGTATTCATTTGGAGATATGAGGCCATAGAGACACTAGCTCTAGGCACAAGCAGCCATATTCCCCAAAACACGTCTACTCCAGATGTTCTGGTGACTGTATCACTAAAAGAACAATTCAAGCTTGCAAAAAGGAAAAAAAAGCGTCATTTATTCCCCAGAGCTATTAACCCCTTGTTCCCTCAGCAGACTTATCAGGGAAACAGTCACACACAGTATGTGAGTCAAACTGAGGTAGCATGTAGGCTGAATATGGCCCAGATATGTGCAGACCATTAAATTACATTACATTTGTGGGGCAGCCTGAAAAGCTAAATTGAGTCAGACAAGTACCTATAAATTTGTCATGGGTTAAGTCACTCTTGTTCAGTGGTTTATTGCTGTCCTCTGAGCTATGACACACGAGCTGAACAGTGCCTGTAGTGGTATGACGTGAAACAGAACAGCACAAATCACACCCTGCAATAGTTAACTTATCAAAAGGTGAATGGATGCCTTTAGTCTCTCGGGGATTGAGGACTAGAAAATTGAGACAGATTTTATAATATATTTTTCCAGCTCTTGGGTGCATGCACATTCTCAATACATCTATTTTTTCAGAAAAAGGCTCACTTACCTTAAGAGTAAAAATTCAACAACCAACCACAAATGGTTCCCAAATTATACTAACATAGAAGAATACAGCCTCTCTAGTCTGTTCAGATTTGCAATGCAAGAAGGAACATCAAGGCAGATGTTTCCAGGCAAGGAGGCAAACAGCACTTCGGTGTGACACCAGAAGTTAAGGCAGTTGGACTCAATCAGGTCCCGGAGATCCCACGCAGGGTGAAACACCTGAGGCTCTTGTGCAGCCAAACCAGTGAACTCCCACAGGAAAGGCACAGGAAGCTGCTGGCCATTACCAGGACATAAAAACAGACAGAATCCCATTGGGGAACAAAGAGGACACCCCCCTCACTTTTTTTTTTTTAATTACTTCAGGGAGAAGACACACCTGTTTCCTCTGTGCCAGGCCTAAATTCCAGACCACCAGTTCAATGATCTTTGCCCTATTAGTCATGACAGGGGCATTTACTACAATGATGAGTGCGGTTGTAAGCATTGTAAAGCACTCCGTGGTGTAGTCATAGACAAAAGCCTATACAGGCTAGGCAAACCCAGCGATAACAAGTCTCTGTTCTGAGGTATTTAAACTGAATTACAAATTATCTACCTTCCTGGCAAGCAGGGGTCAGATTACAGCAATTTACTCTAAGGGGGCAAGGAGGATGCAAGAAACATGAAGTTTTATTCTTCAGAGGTGGAAGTCACTAGGAGCCTGGGTGAACTGTTCTACAGACAAAATTCAGCCCACAGGCCACGCACAGGCTGGACCATTCGGACAAAGTCAGTTGTGGATGCTGGAACCTACGCAATGCTTCAGACAATTCATTTTAACTGTTGCTGGGTACGTTTAACACTTCAGAAGAATAAAGCTCCCTTTTTAAATTGCTTCTAAAGCGTATATTTGGAGACCTCAACACAAGGAAACCCCTAAACCAAATAAAAACTTCCTTGTGGCGAAGAAAGCCTCAAAGTCTCGCACTTGAAAAAGGATGTAAGGGTCACTGGTTTCTTCACAGACTCCCCTCACAAAGCCTCTTTCTACCATGTCTGCAAGAGAGTACTTAGACAGAAGGTTATATGGATTGGATTTCAAAGCAAGGAATGTCAGAAGAGATCTTCCAGCTGTGAATGGCCTCCAGATGTGGGCTTTTCTTCTCCAGTCCTGGGGGAGGGGATGAAAATGCCTTTCATTAGTCTCATAAAATTAAATGGAAAAACATTGTCTACAGAGGAGGCTGGGCAGCAGAGAAGGTGGAGTCAGAAACTGGGCAGAACAGAACAGGAAAAAAGAAGCAGGACCACAGCTGAAATGGTTCAGGATGTGTATCATCTTAAAAGCTGTAGTCTCTGAGGAGGGATTGGTCATTAAACAATATGGCAGGCATCAGCAATCGAGGCATTTGAAATGGAAAAGGCCCAATAAACCAAAACGCATCTCTGTTTGCAGAGAGAATACTCTCTCCTTCCCCAGAGCTGTGACAGGATCTTACACTGTGAAACACCTCCAGGGAGGCTGTGTCTAAGATGGCTTGCTGGGTGAAACTGTGCTAAGCCACAACCAACATGCTTCTCTTACCAGCACCCCACAGTCCTGGACTTGTAGCTAGTTATCTTTTCTTTTGCAGAGATTGTCTGTGGACTGCTTATACCGCCTCTCAGCTTATTCATGCAAAATTATTCTCCTTAACTGAAATTTGTCTCCAAGCAATGAATCTGTGCAAGCTGGAAAGACCAACATCCCTGGGGACAAATTTTACTCTCAGTTATTTCTGCAAGTGTTCTACTCACAGTTGCAAATACACAGAATCCAAATCTCATTGCTGATGATTACAAAATTTGGTATTTCCTGCTTAGACAGGTGTAACTGTTTGGATCAGACAGCCAGAGCACATTCACTGCAAGGGAAGACTATGTCTCTTCTATCTCCTAAATGTCTAAGGAAATCTACTGCCTTGGCAAAGCTAATAGGGAAAACAATGTTTTCCTCATTTTAAGAACATTACCACAATCTTTCTTCTGCTTACTTTCACTCAAAAGTGCCTATTTCTGGATTATGGTATGTCCTAGCACACTGGTGCAAAGAACATTAGGAATGTCGTTAAGAGATGTCATCTAGAAGTTTGCTCTCTTTTCCAGCTCATCAGTTCACTTTCCACTTCTCCTGCAATACATCACCAGCGGTCAGATAATAATTTGGGAAATTACTGTAGAACAGTAGAACAACCCCCCCGCCCCCCCCCCCCAAAAAAAATAAGATGACCTGTGCTAGTTCAGACTGAGAGAAGCACTACCTCTTCTCTTGCAGTCACCTCACTTAGGAAAGAAGTATAAGAAAGAGAGGAAATACAAGCTGTATCCCTGTCCACCTTCTCACCTCCCATCAGCCTGCTGTTTAGGACACTTCTGATGTAGAGGTAACATCTGTGCTGCTGCATTTGACATCTCCAAAGGAAATACGCTGCATAGTTGTGCCCAGCCCCTTCATGGATTGTCTTCCACTAACAGTCTGTGGCAGAGTTCCATTATTCCTTGATGCCTACGTGGAAAAGTCCATAGCTTGTTTTTTTTAAACCTGTTGCCTAACCAGTTTATCAGGTGCCATGAGTTTTTGTGATATGGAACTGCATAAATGTTAGTTCTTTGTTGACATTCTCCATACCATTTGTGATTCCCTTTCAGGCATCTCTTTTTCAAGATTAGCAATCTCTGTTTACCAGAAACTATCTCCTACTTCTGATCATTGTTGATGTCCTCTCTTCTCTTACTAGTGTTTCTTTATGCTCTTCAATGTAGTAACCAGAAGCACTCACAACTTTCAGACTTTCAGCAGACCATGAAGTACACAGAAGCATAATCATGTTCTTTGTTTCTTCTGTACTCATTCCTAACATTTCTTCTTGGCTTTTTGACCTCGACAGAGCCTTGAGAGATTGTTTTCAGCAGCCTATCTGCAATGAATCCAAGTATTTCTTTCTCTGCTGATAGAAGCTGACTTAGAGACATTCAATATATCTGTGCGGCCAGACTGCTTTCTTCCTAGTGGAATTCCTTTGCATTTGCCATCACTGAATTTCATCTTCCAGGAAGAGCCCAGCCACTCAGTGCCGGGAGATTTTCTGCAACCCTTTGCAGAAATGCCTTTGCAGTCAGCTTTATGTTGCCTCTCTGGAATAGCTGTGGGACTCGAGTAAACTCGCTGTTCATGTTCCTGTCCAGACAATAACAAGCGTGTTGAATAGCACTAGTGCTACCACAGAGCCCTGTGAGGTCCTTCTGCTGAGCTCTCTGTCGAGANATAGGGAAAACAATGTTTTCCTCATTATAAGAACATTCCCACAATCTTTCTTCTGCTTACTTTCACTCAAAAGTGCCTATTTCTGGATTATGGTATGTCCTAGCACACTGGTGCAAAGAACATTAGGAATGTCGTTAAGAGATGTCATCTAGAAGTTTGCTCTCTTTTCCAGCTCATCAGTTCACTTTCCACTTCTCCTGCAATACATCACCAGCGGTCAGATAATAATTTGGGAAATTACTGTAGAACAGTAGAACAACCCCCCCGCCCCCCCCCCCCAAAAAAAATAAGATGACCTGTGCTAGTTCAGACTGAGAGAAGCACTACCTCTTCTCTTGCAGTCACCTCACTTAGGAAAGAAGTATAAGAAAGAGAGGAAATACAAGCTGTATCCCTGTCCACCTTCTCACCTCCCATCAGCCTGCTGTTTAGGACACTTCTGATGTAGAGGTAACATCTGTGCTGCTGCATTTGACATCTCCAAAGGAAATACGCTGCATAGTTGTGCCCAGCCCCTTCATGGATTGTCTTCCACTAACAGTCTGTGGCAGAGTTCCATTATTCCTTGATGCCTACGTGGAAAAGTCCATAGCTTGTTTTTTTTAAACCTGTTGCCTAACCAGTTTATCAGGTGCCATGAGTTTTTGTGATATGGAACTGCATAAATGTTAGTTCTTTGTTGACATTCTCCATACCATTTGTGATTCCCTTTCAGGCATCTCTTTTTCAAGATTAGCAATCTCTGTTTACCAGAAACTATCTCCTACTTCTGATCATTGTTGATGTCCTCTCTTCTCTTACTAGTGTTTCTTTATGCTCTTCAATGTAGTAACCAGAAGCACTCACAACTTTCAGACTTTCAGCAGACCATGAAGTACACAGAAGCATAATCATGTTCTTTGTTTCTTCTGTACTCATTCCTAACATTTCTTCTTGGCTTTTTGACCTCGACAGAGCCTTGAGAGATTGTTTTCAGCAGCCTATCTGCAATGAATCCAAGTATTTCTTTCTCTGCTGATAGAAGCTGACTTAGAGACATTCAATATATCTGTGCGGCCAGACTGCTTTCTTCCTAGTGGAATTCCTTTGCATTTGCCATCACTGAATTTCATCTTCCAGGAAGAGCCCAGCCACTCAGTGCCGGGAGATTTTCTGCAACCCTTTGCAGAAATGCCTTTGCAGTCAGCTTTATGTTGCCTCTCTGGAATAGCTGTGGGACTCGAGTAAACTCGCTGTTCATGTTCCTGTCCAGACAATAACAAGCGTGTTGAATAGCACTAGTGCTACCACAGAGCCCTGTGAGGTCCTTCTGCTGAGCTCTCTGTCGAGACTGACCATTTGAAGTGCTTAGGTTGATGCTTGTTTTCTTACTTACGATCCCATTTACAGAGCTCTCCAGAGCCAGGGTTTGCCTCTGAGACCGATCCAGTGCACAGCAGTGCCTGGCACCAGCCCTTACAGATGCAGTGTGCTCAGACAAGAGGTATGTGAGGCCACTCTTTGTGATAACTAGACCTAGTTGCTTTAATGACCTGAACCTTAAATCAAGCAAATCCAGGGATGCAAGAAACTGAACACAGATGCTTGCTGGTTTCTGTGTTACTGAGTTTCAGGGGATCTGAGGGCTGCATAGGAAAACCAGAGTTAGTGCACAGGGAAGGTTGGGGCTATTCACACCAGTGGAGGATAGGGTGCAGATCTGCACCATTCCACTGCAACTCCTCGCCTGCATCTACCAAGAGCAGGAGGGCTTAGCAACAGATCAGTGGGCCAAGTGTGGGCACAACACATTCTCCACTCTCCTCTGCCAAGCCACAGGCTCAGCCAAGATATCCTCTTGTGATATACCCCAGCTCCTCTAGATACAGCCCCACAGAATCCCCCTGTCAGGATTCTGAACTGCAAAGTATGCCTTCTGCTCCTGACTTTGCAGCTGCCAACAGCCTCATGGTCATGTGCCCCATGGTTTCAGGTGCCACACTGTCTCCAAGGTGAGAGGGGCCACCTTGGGGGAAAGCAAATAGGAAAGTATCCCAGGCATGAAAATGCCTCTGTGGTTCTCAAGACAGGAATTTCTCTCACACCCATCCCCTCCCTCTATTCCTCCCCACTTCTTGGTGCAGCTGCTGAACCAGCGGCAGCAACAGCGGGCAGGGTTAGTCACTCCAGCACCTGGGTATCGATTACACCTGAAGGTAGAAAACAAGCAATCAAAAACAAGGTGTCAGCTTTGCCAGAGGATTCTCCTCGACTCCCAGTTTGGGCCGGGTGCCAGTTCTCACCCTGCTGTACTTCAGCATCCCAGCTCTTCCCATGACAGGTGTTTATTCAGGCAGAGGCATTTCACTTCACGTGTCTTCAGCCTTCATGGAAGGCAGAGAATTTCCAGAGCTGCTTTTCTGAGCAGTATTGAGCAACCTAACACCACTGACAGCCAGGACAGGCAGAAAACAGAAGCTTCTTTGTGTCTGGGTCAAACCCTCCCATTACTTGTTTCTGCCTGCTGACATTTCCCTAGATGGCAAAAGGATTTTTAAATTTCAGTGACAAGCTGGCCTTTCTTGTATTAAGAACTCAGCTTGCATGGTACTCAGCAAGTCACAGGCTGAGCAACAGCCTGCCTTCAGAGACTGCTCTCCTGGGAAGAGAAACCTCTACAGATCTCTGACTCAGAGCCTCTCAGCTTGGCAATTCTCTCCAGGTATTTTGGGAGAGACACAGGGCATACCCCGTGACCCACACTGGTGAGCAGCATCAGGGCTGCTGGGACAGAGTGCAATGCAGAACTACCAGTGGCCACTTGTTTGAGTATTGGGCAGGATCAGTTTCCAGCAAAGAGAAAGGCTGGAATTCATGTCTCCAAGGCAGCCACATATCCTGCTCCCCCAAAAGGAGACAGCAGACAGAACAGTAAAACCCCTCTGAGAGACGAAGATGCACATCAGCTACCACAGGCTTTGCAGTTTCCATTTGTCACTGCTGTTTCCATCCTGCTTTCACTCTGCAATCACTTATGGTGGTTGTGACATGCAGAGATCTCTCTTAACTTACAGAGCTTCACCATGCCCACTCTTTGTCCTGTGGCATGGATACCATCTCTGCATGGAGCCATGAAGGTGACAGCACTGGGCTGGAACAAGTGGATAGGAGGAAGCACAAGGAACCTCCGCACCCTGTGCAGCCCATAAGCGCTCATTGCCTGATCCGAGCTTGTCTGCCCTGCCACACTACTGCTCCTTGCGTGTGAGGATTCATGATGAGTCCATCCTTGCTGTAACACTTGGAGAGTTCAAAGGACATCAGTACTGCCCTTCCCCTCCACCCTGACCACTTCTCTTACAGACAAAAGGATTCCACAGCCAGCCAGATGGAGTGATCTGGTGGGAATAACTGTCCTACAAGTGGTCTGTGAGTCAGAAGGGCCTCTTTCCCCACCACCGTAGAAAACATTATCATTTTAAGGAGCATAACCAGCTATAAGAAAGCAACACAAGTACCAAATAGAAGTTCCTAACGTGTCTTGCTGCCTCTTTAGCTACAATAACAGAAATAGGATACTGGAGTGGCCTATCAGCTGTCTGCACACTGCCCACCCCAACACACTCACAGCACCACTGTGAAGAGGATCAGACCCTGCACTCAGAAAACTTTTGCCCTGTTCTTCTGGTAGTGATGAAGATGATGGTGTCCCTTCTTCCTCTGTACGTCACTTGACCCAAAAACCTCATCATTCATACCAGACCTGGCCACCACAAAGCTATTGTTGCAGGTTTTTCAGCCTGGGCCTCATTTAGCTCAGTTTGACTCTCTAGTCCAATTTTGATGAGTATTATAAAGTAGGCCCATTCTCTTGCATATCACAGGAGACGCAACATATTTTCTCAGCAAGGCATACCTACAGCTTTAGGGCAACTCTTAAGCTTCAGTCCAAGGTTCAAAATCTGCATTTTTTCAGTCCATCTCCAAAAGTCTTTATTCTTTGCCTGTGAGGACTCTTTTATAACTTGTCCTTTGCTTCAATTCACTAATTCTCACTTTTTGTCATATATCTCACAAGGATGGAGGTGTTCAGACACACCTATCAAATCCAAGCAATCATTTTGTAACATTGAGATGTTTTGCCGAATTTCGTTCGCATTCACAAAGCATTATCCTTGATAAGCACACTTGAAATCCAAAAGCCCAGGCTTTTAATCTTTTGTGCTATTTAATCACCCTCAGAGCCTGGCAATGTGGTGAGTGCTCCCTTTCTCCTTCCTCCTGCTAGCTCATTTCCTCCCCCGTATTCCCAGTATGGAGCTGCACAGGGACATGACGCCTCTGACTGTGACTGGCATGAAAGTATCACAGGCCATCCAGGCAATTCCTTAGTCCCACAGCGCTGTTTGTGGCTACACTAGAGAGATCCCTTGTCATAGGATTTAAGCGAAATCCTCTCAGAAATGAAAACCACTGTCAATACCACTGATAGGGCATATCTGGGGGTGAAATACAGCTCTGAGATCTGTGAATGTGGGACAGACATCAACATCTGAAGAGCTCTAAATGACATGATCTGTGTTCTTCTGTGCTATCACGTTGCAAGCTCTTCTCCAGCTCTCTCTCTGCTGTCCCTGTTAAGTTGCTTCCAGCTTTATTTTGCTTGCAAGTTCCAAAGGCTCACACCCTCTGAATAGCTAACTTTGAATTTATTTTCCCCCAGATAATAGGTTTGCATTTTTCCAGTTTGAATCTTGTGCTTTTATTTCCTGCCCATATCCTGCCTCAAGCACGAGGGAGCCACACAAGCGGTGACTGTACATTACAAAAGCAGAAGGAATGGAGTAATGAAAATTTTTGTGTTTGTGAAGGCATAAGGCACAGGCAAGGAGCTGGTATGCAAAGTATAATTTATGTTTCTTCTCAAACGTCCAATCAAGAGCTGGCAAGAAGCAAGGGGGGCAGGGCACAAGAAGGAGGGAGCTTAGTTAAACGTTCAGTCTTTGTGCTGTGGTGAGAGGTTTTTTTCCCCCCACACAAAAATTTTCTCTGTACCACCAGTTTCTTCACATGGTGACACTGCTTCAATCCCTGATTCATTAATCAGAAAAACTGCCACAAAGTTGATTCAAGCTGTTCTGGTTCTGTCCTGCTGCAAATGAACTCAGAAGCTGGCCCGTAGTGTGACACAAGTAGATGTTTCCTCTTTCAGAAGGGAACCATTGCTCTGCAGTGACAGGAATCATTTCCCTCTCTGTCAGGGAATGAAAAAGCAAACCTTGAGATTGTCCCCTCCCTCTTCCATGCAACAGCAACAGAACAGAGAGGACTTCCCAGCCTCCTGCCAGCTCTCTGCACTTCGTTCAAAACTTGGAGCTCAGAGGCATTATCCTTATTGGCTGCACCACCCATGGTGTTCAGCCCCCTCTGTCCTGCCCTGACCTTGTCTAGCTGTCTTTCCATCCCAGAGACACTTTCCTTTTTGTCTTCTTCTCCTCTCTATGCACTGAGCTTGGTGCTTTTCCCCCTCCCATCAACCCTTCTTCTCACTGGGAGACAAGTATAGATAACCACTAGGAAGCCTTCCCTGGGCTTTTCTTTCCGTTTTGTTGCAAAAGTGATCTGCCCGCTTGGTTTGTTAGTATGCCAGTCCTTTTCAGTCTCTGCCATCTATATTCCCAGGCTAGCAGCCTTCCTGCATATCTGTAGAGCCTGTAGACACTATAACATTACGTAAATAAATGCATCCTGAGATTCAAAAACGCAAGATACTGCAGAAAGTGCGAAGCAAGTACAGAAGCCTTTATGCACCTTCCAAACCATACCTCTGGCTCAAAAGGAGATCCTACAACTTTCTCAGAACACCAACATCTGCTCTAAGAAGAAAGTCCGGAAAACCTTGAGTAGAACTAACACATGCAAACAGCACATGCGAGCAGCAGATAAATAGAAGTATGTCCCATTATCAAACCTCAACCACAGTGCAAACGGCACCTGCCCTTGCCTTGGCCTCTTAGCCAAGGTCCATTTCTACAGACAACACAATTGCAGTCCAGGATGCAGGACAGTCAAGCAGCTAATTCATTTCGTTGTCACTGAATGAAAGAAGAACAGTAAGGCACTGTCAACTTATGCCATTTCTTGGTGCTTGTAGGATTTTTTTCCTCTACTAACATGGTAAAACCTGCTGGTGAAACTGTTAGTTGTACTGCACAGTACAACAGTCACAGAAGACAGACTTAGAAATGAACCAGGAGCAGGAGAGAGCAGTAAAGAAAACCTCTTTGGTTGCCAGAATGCATGAGAAAGGCCTTCATGCGCAGGTGGAGAATACCACTAACCACTAATCCTTTGATGTGGAGTGGGAGAGGTTCTTGTGTAAAGTGACAGCTCAGATGGGTCTGCCAGAGCAGAGGCACCATTTGCACATTATAAGCAAATACCTTCAGCTATTTCCAATGGAGAAATGGAAGAGACTAAGATGGAGGTTGAAGTAAGGGAAAATGAGATGGGGACTGCAGTTCCCCTGCTCTTATAAAAGCAAGGGAAGACCACCACATTTCAGATGGCTCTCATCTCACCACACCTTCTTTTACACCAAAGCACAGAAAAAAAGTTAATTTTTCCAGGTTCGGGTCTCTGTTCCTAGCACCAGCCAGCTCATGCTGCTTCCTCCATGTGTTCAGAACCTCAGCCTGAGGATCATGTTCATCCCATCCAAGAGCACCCAGGAAGGCAAGGCACCTTTGGGCTACCCATCCCCCTGAGAACTAGGTCAAACCCCTCCACCAGTTACAAATGGATTGCCATGAACCCAATCCCACAGAATCTTCTGCAGAAACCACAGTGTGATTGTCAGGCAGTCTGAGATGCAAGTCCACCCACTGCGGAGCAGAATCATACCTCCCTTTCTGACATAAGAACAAAGTTATGGTCCTTTCCACATGGGAGGACAAAACTAAATTCCAATCACTATGAAACTATAGTAGGAATGACCTCCTTATCTCATGCCCATATTAATTTTTTTATTCCTGATAAGAAACAAGGGAACTTCTGGGTCTTCCCTGATGTGATAAGTGAAATGTGTGGAATGTATTCTGACATAGATTCCACTCATATTGCTAAAGTCCTGGAGGGCACTATTCAAATTTTTACCTGTTCAAGCTTTGTGACAAAACATGCCTACACAAATGCTGTAAACCCAGGGCACTTTCTATTCAATACCTATCATGCACTTTAAAGATCAGTCAGTCTGGCAACCTTGAGTGATTTTGGAAAAATCAGATGTAGATGTTTCTGTAGGTTTTGTTCATCATACAGTTTACCAGAGTACTTAGGACAGAGATCATCCCTGACATTAAAACAAACAAACAAACAAACAAACAAACAAACAAAAACAAAAAAAAAAAAAGAAAAAAAGAAAAAAAAAGCAACCCAACTCAAAAACTAAACTATGCACAGGAAGAGTTATGTATGCTCAGTGTTGACTGTAATCCACCCTTTTCTTGTACCACTGAGCTTGCAAAGTCAGCCACCCTAAGTACTGGACATCTAGCAGTCCTTGGAGGGACAAGAACATGACAAGACACACTAGAGAAATGACCAAAACCACAGAGGTGGGACTTCCAATGTCTGCTTCCTCAAAACTGAGTGAAGCTATAAATAAGGGAACCACCGCCCTTTCCTCTCCAGTGAATGACTGCTCACATTTGAAGCCCTGCACAGTCAGGCGTGACAAACGCAGTTTATCATATGGCTCTGAGATTTATCCTATGTCTCTGCAAATTGTTGTATCACATGGACAACCCCACAAGACACACACAAACACATCAGTCGCACCACTACAGAGCAGTATGAAACTTGATGGTTTCTATTTCTTTAAACCCACACACCAGCTGAGGCTCCACCCCACCTTCTCCATGTCATGACAAGTGTAGAAGTAGTGAACATCATGGACCGTATCACTTCCAGTTGTCCTGCAACCAGCCAGCAAGACGATGCACAGAATAAATAGCACATATAAGAGAGAGGAAGCCTTTAGGTAAAAAGACACGCTATTTAGACTGAGGGGCCTTAATATGCAATATGTGTTTGCAGATAGTTAGCCAGAAAAGCACGTCTAAATAGCATATAGTTAAATGCTTGTTGAAAGCATCCCAGAGAGCATGGGAACTCAGCTACAGAACTTTCCCAAGCATAAATTCTCACATCTGCAAAATGTGCAGAGAGACCATCGATGGCCTATTTCTCCTGGCACCCCCAGTCTCTAAAAACAATCTGTTCTAGATGTTTCCAGCCAAGCCTTACCATGCCTCCCCCACTCCTAACTCCACACCCCATTTCCCAGTCATATTGTCCATTCCTCCTTTGATCTGGGCTGGCGAAGGCTTAATGCTTTTCTTATCTAATGTCACTGTGGACACTCACCTTTAATGCCAAAGGCCACTGTTCACAGACAGTAGTAATGCCTAAAAATGTGTGGGGTATGGCAAAACAGGCAGAGCTACAGCAGCTGCAAGCTGCTCGTTTGGGAAGAACTTCAGCAAAGGCACGGCACGCGTGGGAAAGCTTCACCCTCTCATTGCCTGTGGAAATGCTAATCCAGATTCTCACATCTTAAATTCTCATGGCTTTGACCTGACCACCTCCAATTAACAGACTGCAGGTATTCAGAAAAGCCTGTGAAATGAGTTATGCTTAGGTCAAGGGACACCATGAATTACTGCATGGGGATCTCAGGCAATTCAACCATAGTGTGTCAAACCTGTAGAATGCTTAAGACTTTTGATCTCATGTTGAGACATTTCATGTCATGAGTTTTCTATTGCAACCTGCCTTGTGAAAATCACACACCATAAAGGAAGAAATTGCTGCAGGCACACAGAAAGACCAGCCTCTTCCCTGGATGAGTGGATAGAACTGGTTGTCCATCACACACACATAAAGACTTATTGGGCTAACCCTTCATCCACAGAAACAGCTACAGAAAATATGATAAATCTTACCAGCTTGAAACTTTCTCCTTCCTTTAGCCACTGGTAGGGTACTCTCTCACTTCTACTCTTTCCCTGCATTCAGATGAAAGGTGGAAGTATCTCAATGAGATACCAATCTGCTCAGTGGAAGCTAAACTCTCCCTTGACCTCATTGTACCTTGGCATGATGGGGATACCCTCTCTTCCTTAAACCATCACCTTGCTGACGTGCAGCATTGCAGCATTGCTCCCAAACAGGAGTATCTATCCGCACTCTTGTTCACTTGACACGTGCTGTTACCCCCTCTCACACCTGGCTTGACAGGTCTAGCAACAGGGATGAAGCCAGTGGTTGGCAGGGTACCAGTGCTTCTCCAGGGCCACGGTCACAGCCTGTGTGGCCTGTCCGGTTACTCTTCTTCTCTCTGCTGGCTGGGCACCAACACTTCCAGATGGAGAGCTAGGAAGCAATGCTTCTGCGGGGAAGCTGATGCTGATGCTGCAGAACACCTCTGCCTCCCTGTGAAGCCTCTGATATTGGCCATTGCCTGCCACGGCCTCCTAGGCTAGAGAGCAGTTTGTACAAAATTAGTTTGCTCTCTCTGGACACATAATGCTTTGCCAGCCACAGCTCACTTCATACCCAGCCTCTTAGGGGGCTCCACTGTTGTTGCCCCATGTGAGTGGCTTTTTGATGCAGGTGTTCTGTCTGCTAGGTCCCAGATAAGCAGTTCTGTGATTGCAGGGAGCTGCTCCCTGGCAGGTGGGCAGTCACTTGTGAACAGGCCTGGGGCAGAGGATACTTCACCACAGCTGAACTCTGGTCCCCAAAGTTTGCTTTTGGATCCTGCACTCTAGTATTTTGTATGGAGCTGAGCATCCGTCACTCCCATAAACTCTGCCAGGGGAACAGAGCAGGGGAAATGGATGGTGCAGCTCAGTGCAAATGCCAACTTCTTCTGCAGGGTAAGCAAATAAACTTTCCCTGAATATTGTATTTATATATATCAACAAGAAGCACATTCTAATTCATAGGTTTTAAACACAGGCTTATTTTATCCTTGAGGAAATAAGACTGTCTTTATTTTCCATCTGTGGAAAAATTCCCACGGGATTGTCTTTGCCCACCATATGTGTCATCTTTGCTGCTGTTTTATCCATAGCTCTTTTTTTAAGAAGGTTGCTATAGTCTAAAATTAGACCAGACACATATCAATAACACCAGACAGAAGGAATAATCTGAAAAACAGCAAGATCTTTTAATCTGTGTAGATTTCAAAGAGAACCATCTTCATTTTTCAAATAAAGGCAATCCAATGTCATCCTCATTAAAGTGGGAAAGGCCTTTGCCAGGTATTCTGTCAGTATCTGCTTGTCTCTTGCTGGGTCTCTGCAAAGGCAGAGTTGATTCCTTGCAGTAGCAGACTGCCAACTCTACTGCAATATGGATTTTAACATGAGTGCTTTCTGACAAACTTCTTCCCCTTTCACCCACATCTCAAGCACATCCCTATTCAATCTTGCCTGTAGCATCTATGAGACAACTCCACCAGCCAATTCTCAGCAAATGTAAAGGATCTATTTTTAGAAGTCTTTAAGATGGCAAGAAATGCTGACCTCAGAAAACTGTGAATAACAAGCTCCTTATTTCTTCTTCCCTGCCTGCTCCCTCTGTGTGGAAGAAAACCACCACCATCTGGCCAAATTGCTCCAGAGTCACCGTCAGGCCAGAGCTGCATTTTGAGCATCTCTGCTCCTTGATATATTTCCGAAAGTCTTGTCCATGCCAACCTCACAGGTCCAATTTGAATTCCCCCGTGCTGTCAGCCTCAGTGACTTCTCTCCATGCAGCACGGGGAGGGGATGCGGTGACTCACCCAGCCTCGGGATCCCCCCTGCCAACCCACTGTTTGTTTGAGTGATTGTATTGTTGAAGTCCTGTTGCCACATTTGTAACTATACAATTTTTTTTTTTTTATGACAACCAGAAGTTCAATTTTATAAACAGATGCTGTTGTGGGCCTCTCTTACTCAGCTGGATCAGCGTCAGTTGTTTTTCCAGGCTGCGGTCTCTGTGCTGCACACTGAGTCAGACGCAGCCCTGCACAGATTTCTTTGAATCGCTGGTTTCCTCCCAGAGACTCTTGACAGCCTGCCAACAAAACAGGGCGTAGCTCATTAATTTTATTTTTTTTTTTTCCTTCTCTTTAAAGGCAGTCTGATTCATAGTAACTCCTTTAAAACAGAGTGGAAAGACACCACCCTCCCACACCACCGGAGGAAACTTAAACCACCCCCAGGTCACTCCCCTTCACTCCAGCCTCGCACTCCAGGACATCGGCACTGCAGCCCAGCAAGCTCCTTCTTCCACAGGTGCCAACACCGGTCCCAACCCACACGGTAAGAGCTGTTCTTGAAAATCCTCACCAACTTTTCTCCCTCCCTCCAGTGGCTGCTCCCCTCTGCTAGCAGCACCAGTCTGCCTTTCTCCTCTGCTCCTTCACTTCTCTTCATCTTGGCACTCAAGCTGGCTGTGGCACGCACCTTAATTTTCATCTTTTGTGTTGAAATCCAGCTGCGTTCTGGGGCAAAGGGGCACTGCAATGCACCCTGGTTGCAGTCTTGGAGCGCTGGCAGCAGCAATGTTATTTTCACCTCCAGGACATGTTCAGCCAGGGCACAGGCACAGGGTGCCCAGCCTGGGCCAGCTCATGCTCGGGAGCTGCTGTGTGCTTTTGGAGTAGCATTGTTGAGAAATGTGGTAAAATGCCTGCTTGGAATTAGGGCTGCTGGCTCAGTTTTTCTGGCGCTCAAATATTTCTGCTTGTCTCTCTCCCCTCCATAATTAGTTTGCCAAGCTCTAATTTAAAACAATAGCAGTCATTCCAAGTGAAGACTGAGAGGCCCCAAGGGTGCAGACTCTGGGGTACAGTGGAGACAATCTCTCTTTTTCTGGGGCATCTGGCTCCCAAGGCTGAAGCCAAGCGCCAGTTCTTGAGCAAAGCCACGTGAAGGGTAGAAATGCGTGCTACGCCTTCCTTGGCAGCCCAGACGCTGGAGTGGGGAGCACTGCAAGATGAAGTGGGGGAGCGGGTGGAATCGCTAGGAGCACCACGGTCTGCAGGTAGGGTGCATCCAGGAGGTAGAGATGCTGATGGGAAGTGTAGAATTGCAAAGACTGGCAATTTTCCCTCTTCACCTGCCTTTTTCCACGCAACTGCCTCCTGTTTCTTTCCCTCCTCTTCTTCACCAGTTCTGTTATTTCATCTGTGTGCTATGATTTGCATTCTGTGGTCAAATCTGAACTATTTTTGAGGTCTGAGAAAGGGAGTGCAGCAAAGCCAGTTTGTTGGCACCACACTTTGGTTCCTGTTGCAGGAACTCAGCCCGCCCCTGCACAGTTTCAAGGGTTTGAAAGAGTCTGAACAGTATTTAGCCCAATACGGCCAGGAATGGATGGGGCTCAGTCTGGGGCTGTGAATAGTTACTATATGAATGAACTAGAAGCTGAGCTGACTGTAACTTTGTGGGAAAAGGATGGATTTTGTGAATTTTGAAGTCCCCTCTGGCCCTGTTGCTTGTGGCTCACTCATGCAGTGGTGCCTCCTGACTGAGAAATAAATGTGTTGGAGAAATAAATGTGTTGGGAAACTGACTGGGGCAGCGAGTGTTTCCAGGGCAGTCAGAAACCAGAATGGGAAGAAAGCATGGAAGAAATGGGAAGAAAGCAAAAAATAAATGCTGTGACCACAGAACAACTTTCACTCAGAAGCTTTGAATTCCTCAAGGCACCTCTGAGAGCAGATTTGCCCAGGAACTGCCCACTTGACATTTCTGGATGTAGTGGGATTCTTTTCTGAGCAAACACTCGAGGGAGCTGGGCATGAAGAGTGTGAAAACTTGGAGCCCATTAGCTACTGTTCCTATGATAACAGGGATTTAGGCCAGCTGAATCCTCCACCCAGTCCACCTGTGGACTGTGAGCACTGAGAGAGCGAGGCCTTAAAGGCAGCTTATTTCTTTTTGCTGCCTTGGGGATTAGCATCGGAAAAGGATCAAAACTGAGGTACCTCACTAACACTGCAGTGCCTGGAAGCACACCCTGAAACGCAGCGCCTTCGTGCAGGGCCTGCACACCCACCTAAGGAATTCCTGTCAGTAGGCTTCTGTGGAAGCTCCCCCAGCTATGACTAACCATCCAAACACATGACACACGGTCCGAGCCATTCATCCTGGCTACTCCTGCGTGAGAGCAGGGATCTCCACTGGGCACATGCCATCCCGAGGGAGACGGCTGACAGCTATGGAGTAGAGCCACACCCAAGGACACATTAATGGAGGAGTGACTTGGGATCTTGCAGAGAAGCACCAAGTTTTGTAGTGGGTGCCTCAGCTGCAGGGCTGCTACTGCTCCCCCAGTGAGACCCTGCTGCGGACAGAGAGCCCTGTGCTTGGAAAACCGGCCGTTCTGGCCTAGCCAGTGGTCTTTCAATTTCGCAGTGTGACAGCGATGCAAGTGCATGCAGGAATTACTGTTTGGTGGTCTGGGGTGGAGCAGAGGTTGTATTTTGAAACAGTTCTGGGAGATTTGCTGATAATAGCCAGCAAGTTTTTGGTAAAAGACCCACCTCAGGGCCTTGCTTATAATGAGACTGGGGAGATTTGCTGCAAGCACTAATCCTTCTCTCTATTCGTCAACCTCCCAGCGGCAAGGCTCGCACGTGGCACTCAGCCTGTGCCTGCTTCTGTTTCCTCAGAGCAAGCAAAAGCAGGAGGGAGCCTGCTTCCACAGCCCTGCCTGCTCCCATGGGGTTTCACGGGCCCCATAATCCCCAAGTGGCTGCTGGGACACCCCTCCCATGGCATGTTTCCCCTTGCTCATCCCCCAGTTCACTTGGTGCTGCCTTTGCTAAGTGCTGCATGGATGGCAAAGGAGGAGGCACCTGATGATGGGCTGGAATTTGCCTTCAGTGTGAAATTTTCTCAAGTGCCCCATAAGGCAAGAAATAGCACTACTAGACCCCTGTGGTCTCAACAGGTTCCTGTGCATGTACCTTTCAATAGGGAAGCGACAGCACTGTCACCCAGCACAACATAAGGCAGGCTGCAAGGCATGGCACTCCTAATTTTTTTTCCTTCTGTTTTCCTACAAATAAAGTAATGAGGTAAAACTAAAAGATGAGATTTATTTACCCTTCCTTCAAGGCAAGGAGAAGTAAGAGGCCTGGAGCTGCTCTTTTCCTCCTCTAAAAGGGAGGGCAAGGAAGGGGATTTCCAATCTTCACATCTGAAGATGGATGCTTAATACTTCATGGGTCTTTTCTGGTGAGGCAAAGCAGCATTCACAGAAAAGGAGGCTCTTTAACTAACTCATAGCCACAGTGCTGTAACAGTGGCAGCGAACAAAAGTGCTGAAGCACATCTCAATTTATGCCTGTATTGATCCTCTGTCAGGGCCAGTCCACACCCAATCATCCCACAGCATGACATAGGGTCTAGCAGCAGTTCCCCGTATAAACTGCCCAGAGGGGATTCTGGAGTGCCTCTTAAGCTGCTTTCTGCCATTACTCTGTGGGGAGAGCAGCAAAGCAGAACATCTCAGGGCTGCCATCTGGAGTGCGATTTCTTCAAACCCTGCTGGGAGAGTTTTGAAAAGTACCTCCTTAGCTAGAATAGCTTGACAATGAACAAAGGAAACTCTGGCCAAATTTGCAGCTTCATGTGCCCTGCTCCTGCTGAACTGTTTTCAGAGAGTATATGGAAGCTGCTCTCTTGGTAAGACCAAATATAGCCCATGCCTTGTCATAGAAGGGAGGGACAGCTTAGGACAACTCAGCTCCAGAACCCACATTGCCCGAGGGAGTGACAAGTTTGCCAAGATCATAATTGAGATCTATCCCCTTTACCCTGTGAAAACCAGTCTGTAACAGAGGCATGGGGAGACACCCATGATGAGAGCCCGGGGACAGGTCTGGGCTAGGTCATCCCCAGTCCTGCAGAGAAATGCACTGAACTCTGAGCACTGGAGTGGCTGACACAGGTGAACAGTGACTCATGCTGAAGGCTTAGCTCTTGTGATGTGGGGCCACCTGGCAATATGTTTGTATTTGAGGAAATCCAGGGTGAGGACCTTTGCTGTCCTTTTGCCCTCTCAGGGCAGAGTCTGCTCAGCGAGGGGAGTTGTGAAAGCAACCACCACGACTGGGTCCACTGTCCACATTCTTCTCATTCCAGAGAGATATCTTCCCTGTACTGGCTCCAGCAAGCCTCTGAGAAGGATAGTGAGAGCCATGGGAGCAAGAGGGGAGAGCTACAAAATGCTCAGAGCTGGGAGCAGGCTGGTCAGAGAATTGCTGAAGACCAGCTCCAGGAATGTGGACCACTGCTGAAGAAAGGCTGGGCACATCCACTGGCTGTGACAGCTTAGGCAACTGAGCCAACCTGCCTGCTAGCTGGCCTCCAGTGGCTGCAACTCAGCCAGTGTGGTGTGCCCTCAGCAGGGCAGTTTTTGATGTCTCAAAAGCCACATGTAACATGAACTAGCTTATACCGTTCTGCCAGCCCGTGCGGGTCACAGGTGTAAGGAGCCCTCTGAAAGACGGATGAGGTATTTTACATCACGACCACCTTTATCCCACCCTGCACGGAGCACTTCAGTGCTCCTCCCATGTCTGCTTTACACATGTGTTCCCCCCAGTTTATCACTTGTGCACTTTGGTTGAGAGAAGGAGCTTTCACACAATTTTGCATTTTAATCCTGCGCAGTCTTTTCCAAGCTGGCTTGCAGGAGCAAAGGGACCCCAAAAGCAAACTGACCCAAAAGCCCAAACTCTTTAGATGCCTGAGTCACACTGACTTCAGTGTCTCATAGGCTGTACTGGCATGTTCAGGGGTTTTGCAGTTTTGAGGGACAGACACACTATAAGATACAACTTCTTTTTCAGAGTTATACTCCCTTGGGGGGAAAAAAAAAAAAGAAAAGGAATATCTAGACAAAACTGTCTATGTAAATCATAGGATTGCAGTTTTAATCCAAGAATGCAGCCAAAAGCACAGCTGATGTGGGCTTCACAGACCTTCAACCTCTGTCTAAGGGCTATTGAAAAGAAGGAAAGCAGGCAGTCCCACCAGAAGTGATCTGTGTACTTTTGCTCATACCACACTGTAACCTGAGCTTTCCTGTCAGAGCTGTCAGATGGTTTCTCCCACGTGGGCACTGCCGGGGTCGCACAGATAGATCCGTGCACCCGTAAAGAAGCTGTGCACACACACACACAGACACACACGCACAGTTTTATAGGGAACCCACTGGTGCACATTCCCATTCATAGCGGGAGCCACACAGAGCTGCAGATGCACACCCCTACACACAACACGTCAACGCCCAGACTATCAGTCCTCCCACAAATGTTTCTCGTGTATCTCAGAATCTTGTTGGAACTCCTGCCAGCAACTCCGGTGTCTAATTAACCCACCCAGGGACCACCCAGCGCTGTAAGGGATGAGGGTGCTCTGCATGGCACCTCTGGAGGTGCAGAGGAACACTTCTGTGTTTCCATTAGCTCTGGGGTCCCTTCGCCATCCCTCCGTCTTACTAGCTGCCCATCAGTCCCAGCCCTTCCCTGGCGTGCCTAGTGTGAGGAGTGACAGTGTTTTCCTCCAGCAGTGGATGCTGGCTGCCTGCCAGGCCCCAGGCAGCTGTCTCTTCCCCTTCCGACTACCAAGCGAGCACTGGAGTTTCAGTTGATGTTGTCACATGGCTGAGCACTCCAGGGTGGTTTCTTCTGGAGAAAATGCCAATTTCTCACTGTCTGCCCTAGGAGCTCTGATATTTCCTCATTTTCATATGAATCATGAGCATGAGAGCTGGAAAACCCTTATGTGTCATCTTTTGTGACTCCCCTCTGCATCTCTCAGTGAGTGGAGGTTCATCACCAAGGGTGGATTCTTGAGGAATTTCTCAGATCCCATAAGAAATTTTTCACATGCTGGTGCTTCACCACTCCTTTGGGAAGGCAATTCCACTGATCTCTTGGAGATCATTCCACCAGGAAATGCTTCACAAGAACCAGACAAAATCTTCCATTTACTTAAGCTTATTTTCAGCTGTAGCCCCTCAGGCTGGTCTACACTTTCCTTTTGGTTGACATTAATCTGGTTTTACAACCTTGCTGTATCCTATGTAGTCATCACAGCCATTACCTGTATGTACGTGAAATCTCACTGCCATAAACCAGAGGCTCCAAAGGTCTCCGTGTGCCCACGCACTCCTCCTGCCCAACCCTTCTCCCACACATGTGAAATTTCTTTCCAGAGGCACCAGCCTACTCATCCACATGTCTATAAAAAGCATCTGACTTGTAAATTGAGTCGGGCTGGTCTGTCAAAACCAGGTTGTCAACAGCAGTGCTGACATACAGTGGTATGTAAAACTCTGGAGTCAGCAAGGACTCTGGATTCATTGGGATCTGAAGCAAGAGAGAGCAAAGGGTGAAAGCAATAAGATTCTTCCCTGTTTTTGTTTAAAGTTGTCATGAGCTATCTAGTAACAATGTGACATGTCCAAAGTCATCATGCCACCGAAATACCAGAGAGACCTTCACATCTTTGCATCCTGCCAAATGACTCTGGGTACAATGAGGACTGATGCTCTCATAGCACACACAAGGTGTGCAGTTGTAGCAGATCTAAGATGCAGTGATGGCCTCAGCTCAGTCAAAAGGCAGATGTACAAGTTCTGCAGAAGGTTTTGTCCCACACTGGGTTTCCCTTACTGGTAGCAGCATGGCAGCATTGCTGTTTGTGGGTTGGCTTTGCACTGAGGAATGCACTGGTAATGGAGGTTTCTGGCTGTCTCCAACAATACCAAACAGTTTTTACTTTCTGTACATTATTTTCCAATTTTCTCCTTCCTTTCCAAGTGGCCTTGGCCCTGATTTGAACCACCAGTATTCATGGTGTGACTGTGCCCCCTCAGACAGTGGCCAAGTTCATTGCTTTCTCTAAATATTGGACCTCCTATTATCCCCATCAGAGACAGCCTACTCGGAGAGACAGACCACTGGTCTGACTTACTGCTGCCTTCCTTATATTCTGTAGTGGCAGCTGGACAAGGCAGAATTTCTTTCATGTTAGTTGCTTTCAATCTATGGAGATTTTTGTTGATATTCTAACCAAAAGCATTTGTTTTTTGCCCAAAAGGCCATCTTTCAGTTGCTGAGAAATCTAATCTATCAAACTAAAGTGTCTTCAGCTGAAAAACTCAGTTTTAAAGGAGTCAGAGGTCAGCACTGTGCATAGGCAGTGCAATTTAGATGTCCTCTGCTCCCTGGACACTCTAGGGAGCTACAGGCTATTGGCTGGGTTCTCACCTCAGCTGGCATCTCTCACAGTACACCTCACCACCTGAGCCTGGGAAATGCAGTCCCAAACAGGCACCTCAGTTCAGAGAGAAAGATGAAAATGGAAGTCAGATGAGCTACATCCATTAAGGAATACTTGAGATCTGAAATATTTCAAATTTAGTTGAGAGTGCCCTGATTTTTCACCCAGAACAACCCCATTGTTCCTGCAGAAACATCCTGTACACTCACCCTCTAGTCCTTTCACTGCAATGCACTTTCTGTCAGAAACAAAGCACCTCTACCTAATCCAGTTTACCCTCTTGAGTAACTCGCTCCCTATATTTGAGAAACCATACCACTGGCCTTTATCATATCTGCAAGTGGCACTTCACATTCCATCCTGATCCTTTGCTAAGAAGCAAACCAGAGGCAGGGACTCAGTTCTCCGTATTGCCCTCCAGACAGAAGGATCCAAACACTTAAGTAGACAGAGGGGCAATATGGGTGGAAACAATCTGCCTGCTTGAGGAGACTTTGTCTTAGTTTTTAATAGATATTGCCAGCCTGCTTGAACTTGAACTGGGGTGCCGCACAGCTGTGTGCTGTTCCCCAGTATGTGTACTCCTGCACGGTCAGAGAAATAGTCTCTACACAGCTAAGAGTCTGTCATGCTTATCTGCAGGTTATTTTGTACTGAAGGCTTCTATGGCGATTCTTATTCGTGCTTACTGTTGGTGTGGCTTGTTATTTCTCTTCACCCATCATCCCATGAAAAGGAAAGTCAGTCCACTGTTATCAGCTCAAGATCTCTTGATTCATGCACGCTCTTCAGCAGGTGCATGACCTTCACTTCCCCACCAGCCTGCCCTACCTCAGTAGTCCTTGTACTGTTATGTCTCATTTCTTTTTTTCTTGGCTTAGTTGGGGTCTCTCCTCTGAAGGACGCTTGGAGAAGACTCACAAATTGTTCGCTTGACTGGTTCTTGAGAAGCAGTCCCAAAACTGACAGTGTCCTGAGCACTTAATCTTTCAGGGTTAAATTATTGTGGGGTTTGAGAGCTTTGGGGTGAGTCAGTGGAAAAAACTGGCAGCTCTAGGAAGGCTAAGACTGACTCATAGCCCAAGAAGAGCCTGAGGAACTCCAAATGCAGCTGCAGTTTAGGTAGGGGAATGGAAGAAAAGGCATTTGCATGCAATTTTGTCCTATTGCTCCAGCAATGTGACCCCACCCTGTAGCGGGGAAAGATGTCTCACGCTTAACAAATGGAAATGGTATCCTGTCAGTCCCCGATGCTCTGCCAGTTTCTCTGTCTAATGGGAGGAAAAGTCCACGCCATAGCATCAGAGACAGAAGTGAATCTATTTCAGTGCCATTCGTTCACCCACGGCTCCTCTGGGATTGTTCTCTCGTGTTTTATTTAACAGGCAGAGAGAGATGAAGAAAGGGGAAAGCAAATGAATACAGAGGGAGGCTTGTGCTTTAACTCACAAAGAATCAAAACTAAGCTGTGAGCACATATCCCCTGGGGGAGTTTGCATTTGATATCGTGTGTATTCAGGGAGAGGTGCTGACGTTCTCAGGAAGTAGGTGCACTGAGAGCACCTGAACTAACACTGCTCTCCTGCAGTGCTAGAACAGGCAGAAAAAGCAAAGGGAATAAAGGATTTCAGTTTTTTCTTAGAGTATTGGTCAAAGTCCTGGGGGTGGGGTCATGGTTTTGGGTTTTGTTTTTTTTTTTTTTTTTTTTTTTTATATTGTAAAGTAACATTTATCCCTCATTTTCATTTCTGAATGCAAACAAAAAATGCATTTAAAAGGACTGTTCTAGTCTTTAGGATGTCATGAAAGTAGATTTTTAATCTTTCAAGTAGAAAGCTTTGTTTGAAGGTCCTCAAAAATAATAAGAAAAAAAAGCGGTGAATGAGATTTTAAAGAGGCCATGATAAAATACATCCATCTAAGAAAGAAAAAAGTTTAGCCACTGTTCAGTAAAGGCAAGTTTCAGAGCTGGCAAATTTGTTAAGACTTTGGTTTATGCATGCCAGTACCCTGTAGTGTCAAGAGCACTTGTTACAGTTTGTGTAAGAACCAAGGTAATAAGAAAAAAAGAATGAGAAGTAGTCAAAGGGACAGGAAGATTTGACTCAAGAGTTTGCTGCACATATGTCACTTAGTCATGGCAACAGCAATAGTTTCTCAGTTTGAGGTGCAGTGGTGATATCGGTATCAGTTGTCATCCAGCATTTTGAAACCGTCATTCCTTTTGCAGTCAGTGGGAAGAAGGGGTTTAACTCTTAGGTCAGGTATGTTCATGTGGTAGCCTTCATATACTGTTGAGCACCTGGATTTTAGCAGTGTTGAACTCATAAATGACTGTCGCTAAGGTCAGAGAGAAAGTCCTAAGAAGGCTGTGCGTTCTCCGAGATCATCACAAAGGGAGGTACTCTGACAAGAGATGTTACAGTGACCAGGCCATCCAGCCAAATCAAGCTCTAGAGCATGAGGAGTTTGCTAGGACACCCCAAAGCAGACAAGCAAGCCTGGCCCACATTCAGCAAGCCAGGGCTTAACATCTCCAGAGAGTTCTCCAGCTGAAGGAAACCTCACAGCAGACAAGTTTTGTTGAGGAGATAGGGCTAGTCACCAAACCTAAACTGTCTTCCTACTTAAGGAGTAGCCTTATTTGGGTGGGAGCAGTGACCTAACAGAGCTGGTTCCTTGAGGTCCTGAACTCAAGGAAATCCTCCTGGTCACCCGCTAATGCTGAACGGGTCAAGTGCCACTGATGGAGAAGCCTGCATACCCACTGTGGTTTGGGAAACTCTATACAAAGCAATGCCAGGAACAGCTGCAGCATTTTACAGGAATACACTCCCACTCATGGCCACAATGAGAGGAAAAACAGTAGTGGAGAAGGTGGAGTCATCAAGTAAAAAAAAGACGCATGAATGGGACTTTACAAAGCCTTTTGTCACAGTTTGTGTGAAAGACATCATAAAGTATAATTGTGTTGTTTCATGACAGTGTTACCACACCCTGTAAGAATGGTGACAGCATCAGATCCTACCTGAGTCACCTGGACCAAAATAACTTGACAGCTAACATTAATCACATGCTTGATACTGCTCTTCAGTACCAACACTACCGAGGGAAAGAGCAACACAGCCCTCTCAAACTTTCTAGGAAGTTTACAAGCCACAGAGTGGACTCAGTAAATGCTTCTGCCTGAAATATACTCACTTGATTTGTGTAAATTGTCTGCATTCATTCTCATAGCTTAGATTTGTTCCTTGTATTTCATGTTTTCAGGTGAGAAGCCATCAGTCTTGACAAACAGTGTCGTGTGAGCTGTCTGAAGCACATTCCTCTCCTTTTCCAATCACATGTTCATCAATGACAGGGAATCTTACAAAATTAAAAGTTTGCAGGGTACAGAGGCAAAAATACCCAAAACAAACCAAAGAGGAATTTGCATTACAAGAGAAGCCTATTGCAGTAATAAAGTGACCTGCATGACTCACGTTTTATAAGGGAAACAGGCAGTTTTCATTGCAAACCTGGGCATCTTCCTCAGCTCCAGAAAACCTCATGGCATTTCTGTACAGGCTACTCTCCTCTTCACTTAAAGGAGTGGTCTGCTTAGTAGTGAACACCCCTGTGGCTCACTCCTCACCACTACACAACAGCTGATGCCCCAAGGAACATGCAGTCCCCCATTCCATACCACCTGTCAGTGACCCAGACCAGTTGGAAGAGGCTGAGACACCAGAGGAGAAGAGGAAGAGAAAAATCTTTGCTGACCTCTGTGAATCCCATGTCCAAAAACTCCTCTTCCTCGAATGTAGGCCTAGAGTATGGCACTTTTACTCTACATTAACACATATCAACTTTAGCAACCTGTGTATATATTCAGGCTATTTTTAAAATGTTCCCAAGTTATCTACCCATGCTCTACATCTCCTCCCAAATTAGTTCCTTAATATTCAGGCTCTATTTAACCTTTTGAGTGGATTTTGACGAAGTTTTTAGTGGCTTTATTTTAGTGATTCCACTTCTCCAGAGTGGACTTAAGATCAGCCTGGGTTTTTGCATATAAACAAAGCTTATGGTAATGCTGTTCTTTGACTCAGCCCTTCCCATCACGTCCTCCCTCTGTTCTTCTCCCTCAGAGCTCTCTGTGTCGGTGACACCACCTAGAAGAGACCCAAGATGTTGGTGCTACTGGCTGGTATCTTTGTGGTTCACATTGCCACTGTCATCATGCTCTTTGTCTCCACCATTGCCAATGTAAGTAGACTGCCTTGGATAGGACATGGCTTTCACCTTCCACAGCAGCAGCTAGCCTTGGATACGGCTGGCAGGTGGACCCGGGGGTGGGTGCTCAGGTGAGGGTGAGGAACATCCACTCACGGTCATGCGGAGACATGAAACTGTGATGGGTGTGCTCAGGGAGCGGGAAGGCAGCCGGGGTGGTACAGGAGGCAGCCTCTGCCTGTCACCTCCCCGGAGCCCAGAGCCAGCACTNCAGGACATTGACGAGCACTGCCAAGACAGAGTCTTGACCTTCTCCAATCTATTCTCTGTGTTTTGACAGCTTCCCTCAAAGCTGTGCAAGCCTTTATGATCCTCTCGATAATTTTCTCCGTTGTGGCGCTCGTCCTGTTCATTATGCAGCTGTTCACCCTGGAAAAAGGCAAACGTTTCTACATGACCGGAGCCGTCATGCTGGTCTGCTGTGAGTATGCACGTGCACACCCTGCCGTGGCTCCCTGTGCATCCCACTGCCTCTGCCAACACAAGGAGCCACACGTTTGCCGCACATGGTCACCAGGGGAGGTTGTCAGCCAGCTAAATGTTTCCAGTGGCCCAGTTTTTGTTACAAAACAAAGCAAAGGGGAATTGGAAAGTGTTGGGTTGAGATTTTTTTTTGCTGTATATAATGAAAGTATTTCCAGATTTTCATTAGGAAATCCCAGTGGGTTTTGCGAAATACCTCTGAAAGACAACCAAAAGGATTCAAGTGTTTTGGGGGAGCAGGGGAATAAACAGTTAGACAGCTACTGCACATGGGATTCAACATGTAGCACCAAACTGTCGTCAGATCTTATTACTGATTTCCTCGTAACAAAGGTTTATTCCTCTTGGCACCCACTAAACAAGCCCCAAGTGTCTTATGTCATCACAGCTGCAAAAGAAATCCTTCACAAATAAGCCTAATGGGCAGCAGCTCCTCTCTCATACGGCACAAGACATGCATTACAATCTCAAGGGACAACAGTACTTCAGAGTCTTGCGGCAGTGCTGGTTTCTGTGCGTTTTCCAACTCTCTTTTCCCTCTTCCTTCCTACAGGGATGTGCATTCTGATTGCAGTCTCCATTTACACAGCTCGGTTCACAGGCAAGGTGGTCTACTCCACAAATCCTCACCATGGCTACTGCTTCATACTGGCCTGGATCTGCTTTTGCTTCAGTTTCATCATCGGCATCCTCTACCTTGTTCTTAGGAAAAAATAAGGCTGATGGGTGTCCAGGGGACAGGGTTGGCTACTGGGAGTGGGGAAGAATTACTCTGCTGAGAGAACTGTTGGGCCAATAGACAGAAACAGCCACCATCACCACCACTGCCATCACAGAAAAATCACTAACAAAGTTAGAATCCTCAGAAACTCCTTCACCAAAGAGAGGGAGAAACAACTCCTACTGATCTAGCACTTCTGGAGCTAGAAATCTGCAAGTGACCCAGACAGCTCTTCTCCTTTTCTGCAAAGTTGTGCCATACCTTCACAAAGCTTCAAGCTCAGCAGTGATGATTAAAGGGCACCGCAAAACTAAGGGCTATATCTTTTTCCCTTCCTACAGCCCTTCTCACTTACATTTGAGTGTGCCTTGTGGGTTGGGCAGTGAGGATTATGACCCCTTTATTTGTCCATTGAAACAAATGGGATGGGCCTTTTGTTACATTTTTATATATATATATATATATGCACATAAGTGAACCTTAAAGACATTAAATTGAGAAAAAAATAGAAATCAGATTAATTTTGTATTAAAATATCTACAAAAATAAGGCAGCAATTTTTTTTGTTGTTTTGTTTTCTATTTGATATTCCCATGACTGAATAAGATACAAGTAGGAATGGCAAATATACAGGCATGGATGTTGGAGAGAGAGAGAGAGAGAGAGAGAAAGTGTAGGGGTAAGGATATACAGGGGTTCCTAATTACAGGGGATGCAGTTGCTCAGTGGTACACATGCAGGGAGGGAATCATCTGGATGTGTGTCTACACTAAAATAATCTTCTGTTCAACTCCAGAACAGCACTGCTACATCCCAGATCCTTACTGAGACAAGTCCTTATCTGTAGGCAGGGCTTTTTTCCCACATCGTCACCTGGTATATGATATTAATTGAGTGCCCCACCTCGTGACAAAGCTCATCTCAAAACCAGATAATGGTTAGCAGAGGAAATTTATTCCCTAATGAGAGATTAGGAGAGATGAAGCAGGGCTTGTGAGTTTTGCTCCTTACTGCACAACCTTAGGCCAGCCACCTAACCTGGTGCTTTTCCATCTGCCAAATTTTCCCATAAAACTAGCTACCTCCCAGGGTTGCTGAGAGATTCTGAGTCCACTCTGTAATACAAGGTCCCCATGTGAAAGGCTGGCATAGGAAAGTTAGGCATTGGTACTGCTGCAACCCACAAATTTCTGATAGTTTGAAGAATCTCAATCACAAGAGGCATTTGCAAGAGACGAGGTCAAATTATCCTGTGACTCCACAACTAAAAGATGGAGAGTATAAAAAAACGTTAGTGCAGATTGTGCATGGATGTTATTTACCTCTCTCTCTCTTTCTGTTACATTTTCTTCTTATGTAGACTTTATCAATTTGGTGGATATATTCTAGTACTGTATGTTGGTGTTTCATTAACAAAGGTTATTTCATATATAGTCATTGTAAATATTTTGAAATGCATATTTTTAACTTTGTGGGTATAAAAATAAAATCTGATTCCCTTTATAATAAAGAGTTTTGCTCTGTTTTTTTTTTTTTTAATTTTATTAGTATTTCAGATATTTGTTAGCAGAAGTATTTGCTGTTCTCACTGAATCCCAGCCTACCCCTTTAAGACCACACAGAACTACCATGTTCTGTTGCATGCCAGTATATGAGATTTCCTGTTCTGGAGGGAAGCAGGAAGCAGACCAACTCTCAGAGTTCCTGTCTCAGGCCGACAGTGTGAGCAGTGGTATCACTCAGTCTCAGCGCCAGGCTTTGCTCACACCCAGGGAAGTTGGAAACATACTTTCTCACTCTGGCAGGATCTCATCTATCCCAAAGCAAAATCACCAAGGTGTTTGTCTGGGTCTCAGGAGTTGGTATAGCTGTTGCCTCTTTAGTGTTGTCTGGCCAAACACCTCTGCAGTTCTAGAGCTTGAGCAAAGAGTCCAAATCCCAGGACACCAGCAGATCTCAGAAAACTTGAGGCACAATCCTGTAAGCTGTGAGGTGAGGTAAGATCTAGCAAGAATCAGCTATGTAGGAAATTTTTCTTTATCAATTAATCTACCCCAGGGAGAGCCAAGACATGCTAATTGAGGGTAGAACAGTGACACAAATCTTTAGGAGCTGAAGTTTTACCAGAGGGGGACCTCTTACAGCAGGGTGTGGGAAGGGCTCACAGTGTGTGAGGTGGACACTTGTCTTGGTCTCAGGAGGTTCCACGAGTCACGGAATTATAGAATATGCTGTGTTGGAAGGAACCAATCAGGATCTTTGAGTCCAACTCCTGGCCCTGCACCGGCCATTTCAAGAATCACACCATGTGCCTGAGAGTGTTGTCCAAATGCTTCTTGAACTCTGCCAGGCTTGGTGCTGTGACCACTGCTTAGTGCTGTGGCCACTGAATCCTGCTGTTCCTCATCCTCCTGGCACTCCTAGAAGTGCAGGGTAACCAAAGACCAGTTGGCCACTGTGGACAAGGCTAACACTGAGAGGTGAGCCACCCACTGAGGTGGGACTACTGAGGGAAGCTAGCCAGTGAGCCTTGCAGGAGCACACCCACTGCTAGGCTTGTATGTGTCCTGTTTCTAGCGTGGTCTGGGTGTGACAGTATGATACCTCAGAGGATGACAATGTCAGCTTTGCTGGGATGACCAGGACAGGTCGTAGGCAATGGTCTCAGTTTTTGAACAGTGGTCTCCAACAGCATTTGTGTCACCACAAACTGTTGTCATTGATAGCTTAGAAAGGATATGAAGGCTGTTGGACATTCTGGGTAGCTTGGTTTGCCTGAAAAAATCACTTGGGATACTAAAGGATCAGTACTAAAGGATCAGTAATCTACAGGTGAAAAAGTCACTGAGTCCCCTGGCATCTGACAAACCTAGTTATCTGGTCCCTGAAGTATAATTCATTCCAAATGAGACGTCTTTGCTCCACACGTGATGGAGCTCCCACCTCCCTCTGAATCCTGTTACATTAGGGGCTCACAGGCACGAAATTACATTTGCCACCACCAAGACAGAACATATCAAACAGAAAAGCAGATGACAACAAATATGGATCAATTACAAAACATAAGGAAGCAGAAAAGGATAGGAGCAAATAGCTCTATTGGTTGTGTGATATGACAGATGTTTGCTCAAAAATCATCTTCAACACAGCCTGAACTGACAGTGACCCAGTGTCACATGGACTGTGAGACACACCGGCATGTCATCCCTGTGAGAGCCATTACAGGGATTTCAGGGACCAAGCTGCACAAGGCCCAGGACCACAGCTGACTCCAGAACTACACAGCAGAGTCCTTGGACTTGGAAGAGAAGCCTTTGAAAGAGGAGAAACAGATAGGAGAAATTCTCATGCCTGAGGTTCAACTGCAGAGCAAAAGGATTCCCCCTCCCTGGTTCTTTTCTGCGAGTCACTGCAAGGAGAAAGATGTTTTACATAGACAAACAGCTGACTAATTCAGGGCGTTTGACTACAGTAAATCAGATGCAGAAAGCGCTGAAAATGAGGGACAACCAAGGGGGCAAGAGCTTCTCGGACAAGAGACATTCTTGCTCTGACCAGAAAGTCACGCTGTGTATGGGCTGGGAAGAAGTAGTCCAATAACTGGTCACAGGAAGGGGTTTGAATTATCTGCAGATATTCATAGGTGTGTTGCAAAAGTCACTGCAGACACCTTAGGGGAGAGCCCTGCTCTGTGATGGCAGAAGCCCAAACCAGCCAAGCAAAGTAAGTGACTCCTGGCCTGATCAAAGGGTGATGACAGCACTGTGAACACAAAGGCAGCAGCACCTGCTGCATTTACAGAATGTGGCTGACTGCCAGCACACCCAAAGCAGAAGAATGGCTTGATTCCCTTGCAGCAAAGACAACAGAGAAACCAAACCACCACCACCACCGATTACAAAACACAAAAAAACAAAACCGAACAAAACTAAATAAAAACCAAGTGTGCCAGGAATTAAGAGCTCATGGGAGGTATCAAAGAAGATGCCAGGAGTAGTGTAAAAGACTACGGGTTGCTCCCAGCACTAGAATAACTCTTCAGTGCTGGCATCCTGGCTGCAACTAGCCCAGGAATCTTTTAACAGAGGAAAGTGAGGTGAAATCAGCATGATGTATTATCCCACTCAAAATATATCCAGTCCAGGGGGCAGCCTAGAAATGTATGCTGTGGTTGTACTAGTTGTAATTAGAAGGCTGCCTAAACTTGTGATTATTTATATTTGCAGCTCTGCCTGCTCAGATAATAAGAGCAGTCAGGGTACCAGTTGATTGTTGGAGGAACTAGGGAGGAATATTAATCACAGCCCCTCTGTTCCCGCATTGCACAGTTGGTGAGGTGCATCACTGCAGGCAGCTCAGCTCTCCCAACATTGTCAGCACCATAGTATTGAATTAGATACACTGTGATCTGATGCGTGATGACAAATCTCATGTTGCACAATTCACTCAAAGTATGTGGGTATCTGGTATAAATATACACCTTGTCATCTGTTACAGTACTTAGGAAACCTGATTGCCTTTCTGCTCAGCCTAGCATGGAAGGCTGTAGCTGGCAGCCTTCCTATGTTCCACCCCCTCTCAGGCTTCTCATGTGAACCAGGTTAGCCAGAGACCAGAGGGGTCAATCCATAGCAGATGCCTCAAGGCAAATACAGAAAGCGTGCTCCTCAGCAGAGATTTATGAGAAGCCAAGATGCTCCAACTGATCTCTCAGGCTAATTTCAGTATCAGGGTTTGAATGACAGAACTGGATCTCTCTAAGGGAAGAGGCAGTGTGGTGGAGCTCTGTCCTGTGAATATGGTAACTCTCATACAGATGACCTGGAGAACATAACACAGTCAGAGGTGCTAAGAATAGGGTTTTGGGGATGCTCCTGCCTCTGTAAACCTTCCAGGGAAGTGTACAGGTGGACAGAAGACTAGCTTTTGGAGTTCACAGATGGATGGGACCTTTTATGCAGAGTATTGTGGAGCATCATAGATTATTTCTTTCTCTGGAAGCAACTACCAGCATAAAAGGTTCGTTTCATTGATGTGCTCACTGCAGAACTTTTTGGGCCTTGCACTGATGAAAACATGGAGCTGGAGTAGCTGAGCTGTAATTCGGTGAGTACGACTACTTCCTAGGGCTTTGGGAGGAGGGGGGAATGTATGGCTGTGAGAGACAGGAGTATCAACTGAGCGAGGCACTGTCTTGTTATCAGAACCCAGAAACCATAAATACACATGCCAGGGCTGCTTAGCCAAGAAAGCAAAGGGTGCTGCTGTGGGCATGGCCTGGGAGGGGTGGGGTCAGCATGTGGCAGAGGGAGGCTGTGAAAGAGGCTTCCATGTGCTTCTCACACTGCAGCCATGGCAAGTTTCCCCCATGCTCCTGGGGAATGCAGGGCTCCCTGGGAACTGCTGACAGTCCATGAGTCCTAGCCGTGTCCCTAAAAGCTGAGCTTGCTCAGCAATTTGGAGGTACATTTAGCAGCTCACAGGACTGGTTCCAAAGTTTTCGCCATTTTCATTTACAGATTTGGAGAAGTAAAAGACAACCTCAGCACAGCTTGTGCGTATTTTTTAGGTGGTTCTGTTTCTAAATGGCATTAGAAGCAGGAGATGCTTCATGTGCATCACACAGAAGATGATCCACTATCACAGCAAGCAGCTTTGCAGCAAAGAAACCAGAACCCCGGCCCTTTGCATCCTAGCTCAGGAAAGGACTTGCAGGCTCTGCAAGAGAGCCAGGGGTGAGAAGAGGATGCAGAGGTCAAAGGCAGAGATGAAGTACTCAGGATCATGCCTGGGTAGACTGGAAGTGATCAGATGCCATGAAGGAATGGGGCAGTAAAAGGAGTGGGATATCAAAATTAGGGACAGGAGGGAGAATGAGATGGACAGGAGGAACAAACACTGCGGAAGATGACGACCATCACCGCAATGGTGGGCTGGGGAGGACAAGCAGTTTAGCAGGGAGTTGTAAGGAGTTTGGGACATCTGAGACCCACTGCAGTCTTCCACCAAGCAGTCAGACTCTCATCGGTCAGTGGGCTTGCTTCCCCAAGGCAGTACCACAGGTTCACGTTCACAGTTCTGCCAAAAACTGTGGTGTACTACTGTAAACCATCCAGCACGGATGGATGGACCCAGATATGGCCTCTCAGCCCACTGGTGGCTGAAGGCCCTGGTCCCCTGTGTGGTCACTAGAGGTCAGTGCAAGCCCAGCAAACGCCTCTGCTGAATTTATGTTTCTATGTGGCATAAGCATCCCCGGGAGGGACGGTGCTGATTTATCACAATGTAATTCAGAAACGGGAGCATGCCCCAGCCCCACTCCGCAGCCTTCAGACGGGATCCCTGCTGGCCTGTGACATGTCATGAAGAAGAAAAATGCAGCATCTTGACCCACATAAGAGGTGACATCATGGGTGTGTTTCTCGCCAGTAAGAAACCTACAGGGCAAATGGAAATGGAGGAAGAAACTATGGGGGAAATCAGCAAAAAATTTTGGAATCACCAGGCCAGAACAGGCAACCATGGCTCAATTCCCTTTGGCCACTGAGAGCTCTTTTGGGGTCAGGGAGGTAAACGGGTTTGCCCTTTTCTCCTACAGTTAATGCTAACCCCTCTTCTGGGTACAGGCAGAGAAAGTGAGGCAAAGAAATAACATCGACCTGGGGGAAGCAGACTGGAAGCAGAGAATGGAGGAGGTGATGTGATGGCCTGCAGATGAAAGGACTTCAGAGCTTTAGGACCTCCACAGTTCCTGCTTCAGGGGGACACCATTTCTAGCTAACTCCCGGTCACTTCCAGTGGATCTTAAGAAAACAGGGTCTTTCTCAGTTTCGCAAAAAGCAAGCCTTAGGTTCCTAAAGACTGATTGTAGCACACTGAAGCTAAACTACTGAAGCTAAACCTATATTAAGGCAACCAGCTTTCAGGGGTGTGGTTTTAATCCTGATGAGTTGCCAGTGAAATCTGTGGAAGCTGCAGGTTCGGCAAGGTCCATTAGTTTTAAGTATTTCGTTTCAAACACCCAAGACAGAAAAATTGGACACAGGCGCCCAGTAGAGACCTTGAAACCCTGCAACAGGGAGACAAAGAGAAGTCTCTTTTGTTTTGGTTTTTTTTTGTTTGGTTTTGAGGGGTTTTTTTTGGTTTGTTTGTTTTGAGGTTTTTTGTTTGGTTTTTTTGGGGGGGGTTGTGTTTTT
>VYZQ01065243.1:115302-134024 GCA_013400655.1 Mystacornis crossleyi
TTTGGATTTTTTTGCCACATGTCTACCAGAAGATTTGCAATGACCTTGATGCAATAAGGGCAAAGTTTATATTTGCAGTGCAGTAAATCTAGTGGTCCCTGTTGCATAATTGCTTGCCCATAGAGAAGCATGACTATAATATATCACAATGCCACTTACAGGCCACTTAGGCCAACACACATGCTGTAGATAAAAGTACTACTTGCTCAGAGAATCCACAACCAGAAAAATGAGCCCATTCTTAACTTTTTGACAATTTCAACTGTGTTGCATATGTATCCAAATATCAGCAAAGCTTTTGTGCCATAGTAGAGTCAGATCTATTTGGAATTCAAGTGGAAAACACTACACAGCCCTGCTTGTGTCATGCCAGATGGAGCTAAGAGAACAAATCCATCTCCCTATGTTGTAAACGTACTCCTTTCCTCAGAGTCACTGATTTGAGTGGGATTCAAGTAAAATGGAGCTCTTCTTTCATCATCTCACAGCTCTCTCTGTGAGAAGGTGCAATGGATGGGAAGCCACAGACCCTGAGCCCTTGTTTCTCCTCTCTTTCACTGTCTGGAATTTCTGTTTCTAACAGCGTTCTTCATAGGCATGGATTTACATCAGCTTTTATAGTTCCACATCACCTACTTTACAAAAATCAAAAGCATAGCTGCAAAGTCACCCCCAGCAAGTCTGGGAAGACAGATTTCTAGCATGAGAGAGGGAACTTATACTACTTCTCCTTTCTGGGTTTATGAAAACCTTATGTCTGATGGTTTCCGACAAGCAAAACAAGGCTACTATGTAGGTTCCTACTTTCAAGACAGCCAGACTAACAGGCACAAAATAGGCACTTGACATTATTTAACCAAAAGCACCCTTCTCCCAGTCTAATCCCCATCCCTTCCAGGGGTGGGCTGACTCATACCTGCCTTGTCACACCCTCACCACACTGCTTCCCTGGGGACTGCATTCCTCTTGCTTCCCAGTGCTGCCACCTTCCAGAGCTCCCACTGGTATTCAAAGGGCAAAAGTCCCGCTTTAATGCTCAAAGCCATCAGCAATTATCTTGCATCACGTTTGGCACTTTTCTCTGTCACGTGTGCACTCTTAGCTCCCACCAGTGTTGAAAGCTTCCAACAGCCCTTGCCTTTTCAAAGAGCACTGCAGACAGCCATTTACACTTTAAATAGACATTAAAATGAAGCCACCTGCATGCCTTCCAGTTCCCGAACTGCAGAGCAGAGCAATGGATAATGGAAGTGTACCAACACATCAACAGTTTCCACTAGCAACTGCTGCAGAATAGCTTGATACCAACTTCAAATATGGACAGGAAATGGCTTTTGATATCAAAAGTAAGTTTCCACCCCACAAGAGTCTCTAAAAATAAACATTTTGTTCCTACCCATCTTTGATTTGATTCCAAATGGATTGTGGAACGGGAGCAACCTCTAGAAACAGAAATAATAATAGAGGTACAGTTTTAATTAACTAATCCTATATTCTTCCCCTTTCTACTGGACCCCCTGCCTCATTCAGCACACAGAAGTGCTCTGTGGATGAGGCTATCCTCGTTATTCACTCTTGTAGCTGTATGTATCTGCACGCCAGCAGCGCACTGCACAGCATACGGAACTCTGCTTCCCTTCTGGGCTTTTCAATTCGCCTCATTATTATCATCATCAAGCCATTCCCAAATTCAAAAGGACTTTTTTCTCCCAGTCACCCCTACAAAACCAAACCATTATCACAGATATTTTAGAAACAGGGGAATTGATTCATAGGCAGATCACAGCTAAAAATCAACAATGCTTACCATTAATTTTGGCCACCACAGTGGCCTCTACATACAAAACAGTTCGTGGCCACTGCTGAAAAGTTGGGGGTGCGTGATGTCCTCACCATCACATTCAGAGTCCATGGTAAAGGCAGAGAGGGAAAAGTGTATTTCTACAATCCACTGTAATGTTCTCAGCACAGCCAGATGTATTCATCTTCTTGCCTGCATAAAGAGGTTGAAGGAAGATTGCATGCCTCTCCTTAAGCCACCGGTCACCTCGGGTCGGGATTCCCAATCTGGGGAACACCAGGAAACCTCTCACCATTGTAAACCCTTTGGATGGGTAACACAAGAACACAAAGACAAATGTCAAAAGGATAAGTTAATCGCAGGTACCTCTGTCAAGACACCAAGAGCTCATGTATAAAAATCTCTATGCTCTCAAAGCACAGCTCCCATAGGTTTCAGCTGCAGTGAGTTCTGCAAAGCAGACCCCAAGGGCTGCCTTCAGCCCCTTTCCTTCCCTGCAATAAGTCATGTCTGCATAGATCTGCTTTGAACAATTGAGCACAAGCTCTGTCTTGGCTAAGGACCAAGTCCTGCACATTTGCATCCCAAATTTACGCCTTCTTGAGCATTGAGCCCATCCAGATGGCAGGGTGTATTCGAGGCTTAATGATCTGCTTTCCCTCCCCCCCAGTATGGGCACAATAAATCACTGGCAAATCTTCCTGATCGTCTTTTAGAGGGAAGACAGATCAAACACATATAGTGAGTTTCAAAATACCAATCCACAGGAAAATTATGGTCTGCAACATTGGTACAGAGCATGGATTCAGCTGGATGACTTAAAATGCCTACAAGTAAGCTTTCCCTACCAGTCCATCCTTCCCAAGTCCCCATGCCCTGCACTTTCTCCTTCGCCAGGCTAAGATTTTGCCAGACTTGGCTTACTTGCTCCACTCTTGGTCACCGCAGTTCCCTGCCTGCTTCAAAGAAACAATCTTTTAGCAACTAAATTCAGACCAAAACTTTTGGAACAATCTCAAGAAGAGAAGCTGGAGTCTGGTCTGTTTGAAGGTTGGGTGCTGCTCACCACAGAGGCTGCTGGAGACCTGGCTTTCAGGGCAGAATTTTACACACCCAAGTCATGACCAGATGTATGTGCTCATGACATGAGACCCAGATGCATCTTCTGCCTACAGAGCACAGCGCAGGACACAGGGATCTGTTTACAGGACCACAGAGAGATCCTAAGATATCATTATATGTGGCTGCATAAAAAGCTTTTCTTGTTTGATGAGAGGGTAAAGCGGCACACCAAGTCTCAGCAAATGGCCACAGCAATCTGACTGCTCCCCACAATATCACACAGGCATTCCTCTGAATTGTCCTGACAGCATTAAACAGCCTTAATGTGGAGGTACCTCTGTGTCCAGCCTGGGGACCTCCACCTCATTCTCTTCAAACTTTCCAATATCTACAGGGACTAAGGCTTTGCACTTTGCAGAACTTACTGCCACTGAGCTCTGACCTCTCCTAAAGCTGCTTCCACTCTGCTTGATGAGTGAGGTTCTGTGTTGAAGCACCATGTGCTCTTGTATTTAAAGATCAGTGAATTGTTTGGGATGCCAAAACAATAATTCAGTTTCACACCAAATTTTATTGCGACATTTCCCAGGTAATCAAGTCTTATTATCATCAAAAGACTGTTTTCCAGTGTGTAAAGTAGACTTTTAAGAAGAAATTCCCTGCTCTGGAGTTCACTGTGTTTCTGGCCACTTAAACTGGATCTGACAACCTAAATTATTTGTATGCCTTAAGATAACCATCTGCATGGCAGTAAGCATCAGGTATAGCTCACATGTAGTATACTCCACAAAATATAAATTTATGCAAATGTGCATTCAAGCAAAATGTCAGTGCTATTTCTGAAAGAATACGGGAGCAAAGGCCAGGGGCCAGTAAAATAATTTTCAGTTTTAAGTGACAGACAGTGGAAGTGATCCAGTCTTGCATCTCCTAAGTACTGGCAGATTGGCCAGGATTTGGATGCTAACAAAGAGATTCAGTACATGGGCCTGGGTTCAATTAATAAGCTTGTGTCCATATGGCTCTGTGTGTGTCTGTGTTTATACTGAGTGTTCTTTCCTGTTAATGGGTGTTGCATAAGTACAAGCATGCATGTGTGTGCTTGTGAAGACAGGTTCAGAGCTAGTTCAGAAATGCCTAGCAGCACAGGCAAAATTTAGTGTTGACAACCAGAACAAAACGTTTCTTCCCCGGCAGGAAATCAGACCCACGTGGCAGCAGTGACAGCACCAAACATGATATGCTGACCATGCAGGATCTGCCACTTTGTTGGGGCAGAGTGGCCACAGCTGATACTGAGACAAACCTCACCCAGGGAGACAGAAGGACCAAATACAACCAAACCTGTTCCTGGCAGACACACCAGCCAGGGTGACCTGCTCCATCTGCCATGCAAGGAGGCAGAGGCTCACAGTGCCTACTGCTTTAAGTGGCTGGTACCAGTCTCTTCTCGCAGTGACAGATCCTGCTGTTCTGCTACTCTGGACAACCTGACTCCCAAGGAAATGTCCTGCTCTGCCCCTGCCGGCAGCCGGCCCACCTGCGTGCATGTCAGACCACACACATGCTTCAGATTTGTCAGCAAACCACACGTCTGTGTGTCTTGTCCACAGCACTTGCTTCTCCTTTATCTTTTTTTCAAAACACAATGTAGTTGTCAGATCAGTAGCTGTCGACGGGTAGAAGGAGGAAGAGGCAAATGAGATAAAATACATTGTACATGATAGGAAATTCATACCCAGCAATTTTAAAACAATTTGTGCATCCCTAAGCTTAATTTAATTCTTTATCTCCCCAATACCATCTCAGTTTCTTAAGTTAAAATTGTTTCTGCAAATGATAAGCTAATTCAAAATTATGATGTATTAATGAGGTTGATGGTGACCATACAGGAACACAGACTTACCTGGTACTTTAAGGTAAGGTACTTACCTGTTATTTTAGGCTTATCTTGACTTTTCAGCTCTACATTTATTTCAGCAAGATGCACTAATTTTGCATTGTTCTAACTAATGCTTACTTTAAGCTGGCACACATTCATACCTGTTGTTATCAGTGCTTTAAGTACTCCTTCAAGCCCTTACCTCATTTTATTTCCAACAGCCACATGCACAGGGCTCACGACCTGACAGTCCTGGCTTATCTGTGAATTCTAAAGAGCAAGACAGTGGCCTGATATCACCAGCTATTTTGGAAAGAGACTGTTAGGACAAGATATGACACAGGATCCAGGTGGGTTCAGGGATGACTCAACTGCTTGGAAATAAACCTGGGCCCAGAGATGCTAACCAGCTGTGGTTACCTATGTGCAACACATTCATCCTTGCCCTGCCAAACCCTGGCAGCAGTGCAGCCATTGACTAGCCCCCTTTTAATCCTAACCCTCTCTGCAGTAGATTTAACCAGTTTTCTAGCACCAGTTTTTAGCACTATGCAGGAGTCATTTACTCCTGCCAATGCCAGCCCTTCTCCATCCTGGATGCAGCTGCAATATGAGCACTTCAGCATGTGCTGCTCAAAACCACAGCCCTAGCTGTCACTTATCCTGCATCTGCAGCACATCAAACCATTTTAGGCCTTTCATAAGTAGAGACATTCTCCATCTTCTACACTGAACAATTATTTTGGTGCCTTCTTCCAATGCAGAGATGATCCCCTGTGACAAACAGCAATGAAAGCCACAAAGGAATCCACAACCAGATGCTTACTCCAGATTTTTGTTTCACACAAGCAATTGCAAGTATCTGAGCACATCAGAAAGACTCTCTGCACCTTGCATTAATTTTCCTGCCCAACTCCAAGCCCACTTCATTTCCCCACATGTTTAAATATACCTTATATTATTATTTTCCCCTCACAGTACTTCTAATTGTATAATTCACCTCTCAACCCCCAACCAGTGCTCAAACACAGCTTTAAGGGTTTTCATAAATCACAGTCTAGAGTATCCTGCAGGGCAATGATAGAGCTAAGTAAGAACATAAGCTTTTCAGGGAACCAGTGTCTGAGAATAGGTCTACCCTGCCACAACACAACCCCCAGAAGCATTTTTGAGGCCAAACCTCAACATCATGACCTTCGCTGGACTGAAGAGCCTACTCTGAGGACTCCCAACTGGAAGTAATAAAAAGGGTTCTCAAGGGTCTCAGAGCCTTCTAGGACCCACAGGGCACTTGTAGTCCAATTGACTCAAGCATCAAGGCACAGCCTGAAGCCTCTCAATCCACCAACAAGTCTTTCAGAGCCAGCATCTCCATTCTCTCAGCCTCTGTGCAATACCTGGGAGCCTCTGTGCATAATGTGACTCTTCAAGCCCTCACAGTACAAGCAAGCCACCCAGTTGTCTCCCCTGTGAGAGCATGTTGCCCTGTGGGAAAGCAGTCAGCAAAGTACTCAAGACAGCTTGGCAAAGGGGCAACTGCCCACTCCTTCTGTGCATTCCTCTTCTTCCACACTGTGAGTCACACCGTTGCTGACAGGATGGGTTAATTCACCAAGCCTATATGGATAAAGGTCACCAATTCCCATCTCCTCCCCAGGCAATCTGCAAGCGATCAAGAAAAGTGTCTCCAAGAAGAGCACTTTTCTCAGAGGCAAGGGACTTGGGAGGCTCCCAGGAGGGAGACTATTTCAGTGGTTGTGGGAGGTCATGGGGCTGAATGGAGAGAAGCCTACCAAGGAAGAAAAGGGCAGGAAAACAGTAGATGTCCAGCCACTCACTCTGCAAAAGAAAACTGTTGTCTGCCTTTCAACAGGAGCACAGTGACAGCTCAAGGAGACCTCCATGAGCAAAAACTACATCACACACTCCTGAAGTCCCAGCTCTGCTCAGGAGTACTCCAGGCACAGCCAGTGACATGACACATGTTGGCCAAGAAGATAGGAGCAGAATGTTAGGATCTTGGACAAGTGAAGTGAGAAATACCAAGAGGTATCTCAGAGCAGCAAAGACAGGAATAGGACTGGGGACTAGAGCTGAGGAATGGCAAGAGGACTGGAGTGCTTTATGGATGGAGTTAAATTCTAACATTTATTTATTTTAAAAGCCTTTTTATTTCCTTTTGATGATGGGATGCAATTACATTCCAAAATTAATATGGTAAGACAAGAGACAACAGACGGATACCAACCAGGAGGGGAATAAGAAGAGACAATGAAGCAATTCTGGTCAGTCTAGCAGATCGTGGACTCAGCCGCCTCCTACCCACCCATATCCATTCATAGGCACATCAAACTTTGTCCTTCAGGCTCTGGTTTTACTATTTCTAAGAGAATTTAATTATTTGTCTTTTTCCTCATCAGCATTTTTACTATGTATTTACTCCAGATCTGTTAAGGACCAATTGCCCAAGGTCTCATGACCACCAGTAAAGAGGAAGGAAGTTTCGTAGATGAACCAAGGGAGAGGTCAGAAAACCAGCTTGGAATTCATAAATAGCTGTGCTCCTGTATCCACAGCAGCCCACACATGGCATGCCAGGCGTGCGGTCTGACCTGCAAGTGGATGGGGAATCCACGTGGCATCTAACATATCCATAGCTGGTTTGAAGCTATAAATTTTCAGGTTCCAGCCTGACACCATGCTGGGACTTATCAGGGGAAAAAAAAAAAGCAAGCAATTCTTCCACCCGGGTGATTCATTCTTCTGTGTCTCAGACATCACAGACATGAAGCCAACCGTACCTTTCCAAGCATTGTTTCCCTCAATTAAATAGAAACCTAGGCACCTACAGCAATGTCTGCTATCCCTTACAAAAGAGCTAACCACAGTAAATGCACGTTTTCATCCTTGTAAAATCTCTGAGGCCAGTGCCAAGCATGTGATGGATTTAACTGGAGAGCATGAGGAACTTGAGGTCTAAAAAATAGAAATCACTTAACTGAGTTGAAATCATTATCTTTATGGAAAGTAATGCAAGCTGATAATTTTTGTAAGGATGACAATTTCACTTCTTCCAGCATAATTCATCCTAGAGAACCTGAGTGTACTTTCTGGATGCCAAACAGCAGCTACTATTAAATTTTTGCAGATGTCTTGACAAGCAATTAAAGTTATCACAGCTCTTAGGCATTTCTTCCTCTAAGAGTATGAAATAACCCAAATATGTGGTAGCATCAGTAACTTGCAAAGAGGGCAAGTACCCTCAGAAGAGAAAACTGTCATGTACCTCCACTTGAAACAGCACTCTACCTTCAAGCTTTTAACATGAAACCCAGGCACTAATAAAGCCATCCACTCATTTTGCCTCAAATTTCAGTGGGGCCAGGATATCAAGAAAGACATAACAGAAACGGAACTAGAAACAGAGGAGCAAAAACCTAGAACAGTAAAGAGACTGTGGCAGAAAGAGAAATGATAATGATTGTCTTTGCATAGTTTCAAGAGGCAATAAATAAGTGAGGGCTGCAATAGATAAATATTAAAGGAAGTTGAAGGCAAAACTATTGCCTTGTGCAGGAAATGGAAGGGGATTCAATTACAACAGAGGCAGGTACAGTGAAATGTTTTCCACATGGCATCTAAATATTTTGTGGAACTTCTTGTTGGATGATATCATTCGGGTTAAGAATTTAGCAAAATATAGAGCAGGATTCATGCATCTTGTAATGGATGGGAATTTTTAGGAGCTTTGTGTGTATTGCAGGGTATAAAAACCAGATTCTAAGTGGCAGGGATTAAGCAGAAATATCCCTCTGGGAAGGTTATCCTTGAACAATGTCTTTTGGGATGCTCCCGTTTCCCCTGAATTGCTACACACAAGCCAGAGGTAGCTTACCTCACCCTGATCTCATCTAGAGGATAATTCCAGAGAAGTGTTATCACAGCTGAATGGAGGAATTGCATGCTATTTAATCCGAGCCCATTGCAAATGCCTGGCAGCATCTCAGGCTGCACTGTTAGGAGATCAATTATTACATCAATAAAAGGAATTAAAAGCTTTGTCAGAAAACCATCATAAGTGTGACTGCCCTAAAACCCACACAGGCCAAATTCTCTGTTGTTGCTCAGCTGCAAGAGGGCCCTCCCCCCCACCCCTGCCCCAGTTCCGTGCCACAGGAGGAGGGAAGCAGATTACAAAGAGCAATTCCTTGTAGTACCTCAGGTGAAAGTAGCACTTCCCCCCAGTTCCAGATATGTCAGTCGAAAAGTTCCTCCTGGGCTGATTTGCATTGACCTACAGAGACACATGTGAATGCAGTTAAGGGTTGACCTCAATGTCACACAATAAGAGCAGCAGTCACAGCACAATGGCTTAAGGCTATTGCACAGTTTATTGAACACAGAGAGGCTCTGCCTGCCTGGTGGGAGCCGGGCTGGCAGCACTACAGTTGTTCCAGCAGCCCTTGGCCCCGCAGCAGCTGGGAGAGCAGAGCTAAAGGTGACAGAGATCACTCTGAAGATAGGTACCCAGCTTTTCTTATCAGTGTGAGAAAATGAGATCATGCCTGGCTATAGGGGAAGAGAGGGAGGGAATGGAGCTTTTTTCAAGAGTAGGATCCTGAAGTTTTGATTCAGTGAAAGGAACATACATTCTGGGGATGAGGCTACTATCTCCAAATATAAGGCAATTTGCCTTTAGGATGCAATTTACAGTACTTCTGCAGACTCCAGTTGAAAAACCCAGTGGCACACTAGCCCCTAATTCCAGACAACACTGCTAGAGGACTTGCACAAGCCTCTTCTGCATCTCATAAATTGGCACAGATCATCTCAGTTGCTGCAAATTGCTTAACTCAGTGCACTCAGCTCCTGATAGGAGTCTGTAGTGTTCCACTAGCCCTGTTCCTCCCCCTGCTTGCCTGCCTCTCTCACACGTGCATGCTCACGCTGAGGAGAACAAGTTTCCACCTCTGAGTGAAAGGTGACATCTCTTCTCTTCAGGAGGGTTTTCAGCAAGTTGGCAATTTAATCTAGGCATTCAGAGTTCTCCTGCTGTCCAACGGCTTGACTTGGCTACCGATGGCTCTGTAGTGCTTCAAAATCCTTTGTTCTGTAGGGATTTGATTTTTATTCTCTCTGAGACTGGAAAAGAAAAAAACCTTTTCTTAGCATGTACCAGGGTCTGGCTTAGGAGACTAAAAAAATGCAAGGTCATCAGTTCAAACCAAGCCATATAATTGTGAAAATGCTAATGAGCCTGTGATAAGTGGGGAACTCTCTTGCTTGATACAAATTATTGGATCACAAAAGGGCCATCAAGTCCATCAGCTTTGCACTATGTCACAGACTGGATCCTAATGTCATCTACTGTATCACCCACACCTCTCAACCAAAGCTAGATCAGGCCCAGATCTGCTTGCCTTGCAATACCATGCCATCATCAAATTGATTAACTATTCAATTGTCTCAGCAGCCTGGCAGGGCAGGTAATGACTATTATTGCTATTCAATGCAGGAGAGAAATTGTGGCTGAAAAATCACTTAGATTACAATCAAGACAGTGATCTGAAAACAGCCTGGCTCCCAGGTGTCCTCCTAACCCCTACAGCTTTCACGTAGCAACAAGATGAAGACTCAGCCCGTGTTATAAGGAAATTTATACAAACTATCCGCCAGAGTGAAATTTCATAAATGACCACAATAATTCTTTTACCCGCTTATGTGCAAATTGACAGCATTTCAGTAATCAGATTGGGGTGGTGCCTGTCCAGAAAGCAAGAAATCCAAATCTGCTGCAGTTCTCAACATGATGGCGGGAGCATCAGGCTGACCCCAAGTCCGCAGCAAGCTCTCCTCTCTAGCTGCTCTTTGGCTGGCCTTGGACATGAGGCATTATTCATATTCCATCCTGCAACCACCTAGCAAGGAGCTCACTGCCAGCACCCCAAAGGGACTGCATGGCCACCTTCCCACCAAAGATAAGAAGACCTAAGTTTATCTGAATCTCCTGGGAATAGGTTTTTAAGATTCCCTGGGTGTGCATGCACATGAACACGCACATGCTAAAGCGTACTGCATGTTCAATACCAAAAAGATCACATATGCCCTCTCAAGCAGTATTTGCTCTTTTCTTCTTGTAAGTCAGACTTGCTTTCCTTCCAAGCTGACTCTTGCCTCTTCCTCACAAGGGACAGCTGCCTTCTTCCCCAGCTGGGAACAAAGGAACTCATTGTTTCCTTCCAAATTTCCATTGCTTGTTGTCTTTCACTGTCCAGTCCAGCACGCTAATCACAGCCCCACTCATTCAGAAGAAGATAGTTTCTTCCAGAGGTTTCTGGGATGTGCTGGGAACACAGAGATGAGAGATCCTGCATGACAGACATCTTGAGGGGAGTGTTTACATCTTAATTGCCTGTATTCAAATGATTTCTTAGAGTAGAGCAGCTCCTGTTCTCCAGATGGATCTGCAGAGATAATATCCAATGTGTCTTTTAGACTGTGGTTGTGTCAAAGTCTGACAACAACATGAAGAATGTTTGGTTTTCTGGTGCAAAAAGAGAGGTGCTCCATAACTTGGTCTGGCAAGGATCAGCATACCAGGAGAGCAAGATGTGAGTCTAACCCAGGGGAACCGACTTCTGATCATGACATCTTTCAGAGGCATAACACCAAGGAGAGCCAATTTTTTTTGTTTTTAAATGTCTGGGGAAACCAGCCAGACAGTGGTGCTGCTACAGCTAAAGAGTGCATAAGCAGAGAAAGCTGAAGGAAAGGTGACATCTAGAAAATGCAGTAGAACTGCATGGCTCTTCATGTCTCCTTCCTCTTCCCTTTCACCACCCCCCCTGCTCTACTCCAGAGGCTCAGCCACCCTCGGAGTGCTGTTAAAATTTGCTTCTGAGATGGAGGCTTAAAAGGAAGCATTTTGGCAAGGTAAAAGTTTCAGTACTTGATAATTTGAAATTAATCCTAACTCAAAAACACTCCCTGGATTTTCTTTAACTGCACAACAACAGCTTCTGCCAGTTTCCATTGCCTGCAGAGTAAATATGGCACTTCTCAGGCCAAGCCAATTTTCCAAGTAAACATTACTGGGCAACTGAACAATACCATTCTTAATAGAAAGAACTGATGAAAATCTGTGGGAAAAATATTCTTAGAATGTTACACCAACATTTGCAAAATTCCCCCTTAAAAACACACACACACAAAATGACTCTTACAAATGGCCATACACATTTGGATAAAACTCAAAAAATGTAAACAAAATGTTCAGTGACCACCAGAGGGCTTTGCATATATGTGAGAAATGACCAGCTGAAATTGACTCCTTAATTAGTACCAAAATGACTGTGTATGCTGAATGCCAGGCAAGTCTCCCCATTCATTGCATTTCCTCCTGTGCAACTAAACAAACAACAAAAAAAAAAACACAAACAAACAAAAAGGTGAAAAAACTGTTCCCAATGGTTTTCCTTGGAGAAAATGCCCATGAACGTTGCCCTGGTGGTATGGCTGCTGTCTCCATGCCTTCACAGTCAGGACAAGCCACCTCATCTTCACAGAATGAATATCAGAAAACAAGAGACATTTTAGAAAACATGAAGCGGTGGAGGGTGGAGTAGGGGGGAATAAAGTAAATAAAGAGAAAAGAGAATGCTTCCTTGGGAGATCATCAGTCATGCAATATGCACAGCATTTGTCAGCCATTCTCAAGGGTGCTGTATGTAGATACACCCATTCACCAGCTGGCTACGGGGTGATTGTGATCAAAGACGCTCTGAATGTGGGTGAAGACACAGATCATAGAATCATGGAACATTTAGGTTGGAAAAAAACTCATGATCTTTCTCCAGCACGGCAGCATTTAGACCCCATGCTGAATGCCACCAGCAATAATCTCAATGCATAGCATACAGTTCCACGGGAGACAGTGGAACTGGGCTGGTTGCAGCAGCACCAACAGAAATGGCTCTTTTCCAAACCCAGGGGACACCTGCACTTTGCTGAAGCAAGTAATGTTGTTTGGGCTGGTTTGGAGTAGCTTTTATTTGACTCTTGCATCTTCCAAGGATACAAATTTAGCCCCTGAAAAACCCAAGGGATGTGTAACTAAATCAACTAATCTGGAGAAACAGAGAGTCATGCAGTACTACGTGCTGCTTGGGAGCCATGAGAGGATCAGTGAGACACTCCTAAGGGATTATGTCTTTTACCTCTCAGTGATTTTTGTGGTGATTCTGACACTCACTTAGAGAGGTGGCATCTAATCTTTAAACTGCTGACAACTGAGGTCTCAGGGTGAAACTCAGCCACATGCTGGGCAGCAAATATCCTTACTGGTGCACATCCTACCAGCTGCTATGACTGAGGATGGTGAAGAGAGAACAAAACCGTGGGAACAGCCACTAAGCAGGAGTCTCTGCATTATCTGATTAGTGAATGCTTAATGCTGTGCTTCCTTCCAACTTTTCCAACCAGAGCCATACCCCTGTATCAGCGGGTAAGTGCAAAATGTGGAGAAGACACAGAGAAAGGGGAGTAGTTTGCATTATCATATTACCTTAGGCACACATATCTTTTCTGATTTGTATCAAAATTACAGGAGCTGAGCTTTAGATGTCCAGCAGTCCAGAGAAGGTGAGATTATTTCCATTCCATAACCACCATTCATGTGAATTGACTCCACTCTGTCTCAGTTACTACAGACTGTAGTACACTCATCTGGAAATCTTGCCAGAACCCAGCACTGGGCAAGGTTAAGGTACATACACTGCTACAAGTCTATAACCTGTGAGGCTACATGAATCAGCAGCACAGAGGAGTCTTCCAGTTTGATCTGCTTCAAAGCAAGTGTCTACCTGTACTTCCAAGAAAGGATCGAAGAGCCCACAAGGCAATAAACCCAGGAGGCATCTTGCATAGACAGCCAGCAGATTTCTATTCTTAGAATGATTCTAGCATAAAATGTTTCCCAGTTTGTCTTGCTGATAAAGATAGTTCTTAAAACTGGATATGATGAAAGATGCCATCACAGAAAAAGCACTATCTAGGAGGCCCAAGGGGAGCACAATCAGTGTGTGTGAACACAGCGTGTGTCACAGTGTATAAGCAAACAACAGTATTATGCTCATGAGCAATATCTCACGGAGAAGCCGCACAATATCTCCTGAAGTACCCAAGCTTCAGATATGCACACTCAAGGGGCATGGAGACTCAAGGGGTATGGAGCATGCTGATGACTGCGTTTACCAGTGAGGACATTTTTGAAAATGTCCAAATTACATAAATATTTCATTCCCTTTTTCAAATTTGAACTAGACCTGTGAGGGAACATTCATCACATTAATATTAGGTCCCTAATTATTAGGCATCTGGGAAAAACTACTCATTTGGGTTCCCTCTGTAGCAAAAAAGGGAGAAACAGAAACATCCAGAGGGCAATTCAGTGGATCTGATCACAAAACAGATAAGAAGGGGGCAATACTACTTGTTCTGTGCCCTATGAGATGGAGATATATCTCGTTACAGCATGACCTCATGTTGGGTCATGCTGTTGATCTATGTTTCTCTCCCTGACTGCAAAAGGACCCCAAATGACAAACTGTGCTTCAATGCTTAACTTTTCCATGAGTAAAGTTGAGTGAGATGAATCCACCTTCCCTTTCTATCAGTGTGTTAAAATATTTCACTATAAAAGAAACAGAAGCAGCTATTCTAGAAAAGAGGTTTCAAGAGATTCTAAGAAAAATCCTCCCTTTAGTGGTTTTGAAAATGAAATGAGAATAATAGATATTTCAACTGTTCTGACATGAAAAGGTGTTAACAGTATGGCACTTTTAAAGAACTCTGAGATGACAAGACTGATTTTCCAGAAGTAATTCTTCAGTTTCATTTTTGAAAATTCCCTGCAGAGGAGAAATCAGAAATACTGCTTTTCATTCCTACTCACCAGGAAAGATGTCAAGAAGCCCATCAACTTTGGTAAAGCCAGACCTTTCAAGCCCCAGAAAACTAAAAGCCTACAGCCATCGCTATCACAGCACAAAGGCAGCTCCTTAGAAAGAATTCTTATGCAAAGCCACTGTTGAACTGGGCTGTTTGTTTACATGTGAGACATGGCAGACACCTTGCAACATGCAAAAAGAGCCAGTGCTAACTAATTTATCCTAAGGAGGCGAGAGTAGTAGTCAGCAGGCTGAATTCAACCATGGAGGTCCCCAGGAAATCTCCAGGTACTGGACATGCCACAAGCAATGCTAGCGGAACAAAGGCAGACATAGGATGACCATATGTCCAAGCAGAACCAGTCGGCAGCTCCTGAGTACTCCTGGGTGCACCTATCCATCTCCCATAAAACTCTTAGGAAATTCTTGCTTTGCCTTCATTGTGCAGGGGGAAAAAAAGGCTTCTTGCTGGAAACAGCAAATCTATAATTATGGTAACTAGAAGCAGGAACAGCCTAAAGAATGGCTGCTTGAAAGACTAAGCGAAAAATGCCTCTCAGCAACAAGCAAGATTTACCCTGGAAGGAAGGGAAGAAACTTGTCCCTGTGGATGCTTTCCCTGCAGCCAAGGTTGCACAGAAAGGGGTTAAAGAAAGCAAGTCGTTCTGTGTCAGGTACTGCCGCGGGGGCACGGCTGGGAGCTGGAGAGCAGAGGACGGGTGAAGGGGACAGCAGCACAATGCTCCTCTATTGCCACGTGTCCTGACTCCCAACAACCCGATCTGAGCTCTGGACTAGACTGCTCTCATGCTCCTGACAGCGAGGCAAAGCGGCACCTAAAGGCAGCGCTTCAGTCGGTGTTGAAGTCCACCCCTGACAGCACCACCTCCTGCGTGCTAAGGTTTGGCTCTCTCTTCAGGGAGATGTACCCAGATTTTTGTTACGAGTGTAACAAAATGACAGGAAAAAAGCCTTCCAACATCTCATATTGTAATGGGAGAAGAGAGTGGTTATAGCTTCCTTTAGTTAGTCCTGGATTTTCTTGTGAATGACATTGGTTTTTAATGAGAAATGGATGCTTACATGACAATTCATACTCTTACCCTTCCACAACACATCCATGTGGATCCACTGTGCCACACGTCTCCAGTCTAAACGCACATTCCCTTCTGCCCCTGTACAGGCATCATGGTGACTAAATGTGCCAGAAACATGAGGCCCCCTCCTCATGCCCTTTAAAAGGAGCATCTGATCTGAAGAGCCAAAGGCTGAGGTTTCCTTTAAATATCCCTCTTCCTAGCAGTGTCCAGAACCTCTCCAGTGTCGAGTCCCAGTCCACCCTACAACATAGAGCAGCTGAGTGGCCTTCAGAGGGGACGTAAAGGATGTGTGAAAACACCTTCCTAGTTTCAACAGTTCAGCACAGTTTCTGCCTGTACCAAAGAGCCAGTACTCCTCACTTCTCTCTCTTCCTCCTCCTTCCTAGAGAAAAACTTCATATGCTACTGCAAAGTTAGGACTGATATTGCAAAGAAAGAAGAGTCAGAGGGACAGCACACATGGCCAAACTCAGGTGCTGCTTAACTCTTCTAACAGAGAATGAATAAAGCCACCACACAGCGGCCGGCGTGGCCATGACAGGCATCTCACAGCACAGTCCCCCTATCACAGGTCTTGCTGCAGCACCCTGCTGGCTGGGACAGTGTCTCCAGCCCCCGCCAGCAGAGGTGACAACAGGTAGGAAACCATGACAGACTGCCACGTCCCCTCTCTGTCCCCATTCTCTCGTCCCTGAAATCCAACATGGTGCATCCTGGGGGAAGCCCCATCTGCTTCTCATTCCACACCATGTCATGTCATAATTATTCCTAATTATGCCTCATTTAGCTTGATAGGTGCCAGATTGAGAAGGATGGCCTAGTGAGAGAGAGCATCTTGGACGGCCGCGGCGGCGAGGCGCGGCCAGGCCAAGTGTGAAGCAGAAAGGACCAAAGGGGCGGGAGCGGCACCGNACCCAACCTAAACCTCCCCTCACACAACTTCAGGCCGTTCCCTCGAGTCCTGTCACTGGTCATCACAGAGAAGAATTTGCCCCTCCTCTTCACCTCATGAGGAAGTTGTAACTACAGTGAGGTCTCCCCTCAGTCTCCCTCAGGCTGAGCAGACCAAGTGATCTCAGCTGCTCCTCACACACCTAGCCCTCAAGGCCCATCACCACCTTCATTGCTCTCGTTTGGATGTTCTCTTAGTACCTTTTTTATTGTGGTGCTCAAAACTGCCCCCAGCACTCGAGGTGAGGCTGCCCCAGTGCAGAGCAGAGCGGGACAATCCCCTCCCTTGCCCGGCTGGCGATGCTGTGCCTGATGCACCCCAGGACATGGCTGGCCCTCCTGGCTGCCAGGGCACTGCTGACTCGTGTTCAACTTGCCATCAGCCAGGACCCCCAGGGCCCTTTCCACAGCAGTGCTTGCCAGCCTCTCCTTCCCCAGGCTGTATGTACCATACCAGAAGGGTTGCCCCACCGAATGAAGGCCTGCACAAGTGCTTTTTAACAAGCGTGCGCTTGTCACCCTGCAGGAAAGCTCTGCTCCCTGTTTTTCCACGCACCAACATCATCTGTGAACACCTGGACGCGGGCAGCACCCTCACTGATGCACCAGAAGACACACTGAGTGCCAGAACAGCTGATCCTCCATGACAGGTACTGGGAATCATGTGTCTCCACCACAGACCCTAGCCACTCTCTTCCTCTTTCTGCGTCAACCATAGGTCAAGGCTGACATGTCACCTGCTGACATGTGGGTCCAGCAAGAAGCAAAGTACAGGAAGGTACAAAAATATCAGGGATGTTGACCAGCAGAGGTTGGTTTTCAAGGGGCACTCGCTGCTCCACACCTCTCTGGGGCCCACACTGCAGTAGTCAGTGAAGAGGCAAAGGAAGCTCTCTAACAATAGTATCACTGTGACCTAGGCAAAAAGACATTTTCACAAAACATTTTAGGTCAGGAGGGAATTAGCCAGCACAGGGGCAAAATATGAAGAAGTGGCATCCTCACATGCACTGCTTTCTTTCTGAAAAAAAAAAACAACCCACAACTTTCTGGCTTGGGTCCGAGCTCCTGCAGCTAAAATGGCAGTTGGGTGAGCCAGCACTCTCCCATAGCCAGCTGCAAGCTGCATCTCTGAGGTGATGTAGGCATTGCATCTGCAAAGCCACTAGCCATCCCCTCTGCCTCTTTGCCCTCCTCAGAAACCACCTCCCAAAAAGCCCACCAGGGCAACAGGCCTTCATCCCACCTGTCCTTCCAGCTTATGGCTGTGCTGCTGGGGGTAGGGTCAAATTCTGGAGGGAGAGAGGGAGGCAAAGCCACCTGCAATGCAATCAAGCGACTGCTGTGGGAAGAAGCCAGGCACCAAAGGAAGGATGATTTACTGACACAAGCTAAGCCAGTATAAACACTTATGATATAGGTGCCTGTGCTCTCAGATATTGCCTGATTAATTCAATTGTTTTGTAAACCGATTTAGTTAAATCTGTATAAAACTGGTGTTTAAACAAGCCCAAACAGTGGTTAAAATGTTGTTAATAAAACATATTACCATTAAACAAATATATATTAGCAAAGCTTCCTTTTTGCTTACAGCACATATCCTTTCTCGCTCTATTTCTTTTTCTCTCTGTTCTTTTCTTTAGAGGTTGTACATTCTGCTGTGCCATGACTGTCTCTTTCTCTCTGTACCGTGCAGAAATAGGGTTGTCTCCATTCAAAAGTCTGCAAGTCCACCTCTAGCGTTTCTCACTGTTGTGTAAAGTAGAGCTGGGGAGACATTTATTTATTTTTATATAACCTTCAATAAGATTCAACCCAGAGCAATATTTTTAAGCAGATTTTAAGCAAAGCAGTTTATTCTGGATCCAGCCTGACCTCTTTCATTCTTTCCAAACTGACCTATCTTACAGTTTGGAGTTATTTAATAACTCTGAAAAGATGTTCCCATTTTTCTTGTTTTCAGCAAGGTCACTTTTTTT
>VYZQ01065245.1:6182-35194 GCA_013400655.1 Mystacornis crossleyi
ATATACCTGTCTGCAGGGACCAGCAGGGAAACATCTCATCTGTGGAGTCTAAATTAGGGTGCAACACTCCAAGGATGGAGGGACAATATCCTCATGTAGCCCACAGGATGTGTATTTGCAGGAGATTTTGAGGCTTATTTCTTTGGATAGATAAACTGCAGATCATGAAGGCAATTAATCATGGACTCATGGATGAGTACATCTGGAAGGGACCTCAAGAGGTCATCTCATCCATCCCCCAGCACGGAGGCAGGATAAATGTGCACAGACCATCCCTGACAGATGTGTGTCTGCTTCTCTCTGCTTCCAGTCTGGATGCTTGCACACCATTATCCATCTAGAGAAGAAGTAGATTTAAAGTTATGAGGAGAAGCAGAAAANTTAAGCCTGAAGATTTCCCCTTTACTGTCTCTTGGGGCCTGAATCCACTTTTTGGGAAGAGGAAGATCCAATCCTTGCTATAAAATCTTATGAAAGGAAGGTGGTGTGAGCAATTTGCTCATTTTGTAGCCCAGGTTCTGTTCCAAGATGTAAGACCTTTTTGATTGCTAGTTCAGTAGAAAAGCTCAAAATTAAATCTTATCTGGGCGTGTACATGTGGGAAAAAAAAGAAAAAAAGAGAGAGCAAAGGAGGAGGAGGAAAAATTAAGTAAAAGAAGAGTGAAGAGGAAGAGGCAGAAGGGATGGAAAAAGATAAAATGTGTAAGAAAAAAGGAAAATGCAGAGAGGGGCAGGGACTGACTTGAAAGGGGGAATGAAGTAACAGGAGGAACAGAGGACATACAGGCTGAAGTGAGAATGTAGAGAGATGCAGGTTTTTAAGCTGGCCATTTCTAACAGAGAGATCAGAAAGACTTTTTGTTGTTGTTGTCCTTAAGTGACTTCTCCCACTGGCTAACATCTCATTTTATGGCAGGTAAATAAGCCTGCCTAATTGGTCCCTTGTTCAAGAATGGGAATATAGAGCTGAGCCTGCTCCTTCTGAAGTGGGATCTTGTCCAATTTACGGTCTTAGCAGATGTGATCTCTTCAGGGTTCCACTGTAATGATAAATTGAAACATTTGAATGCTGCGTTCCCAGGTCTGGGCATCCAGCTTTGCAAGTGGGGAGAGAGGATCTGATCAACTTTCCTTCTGAAATGACAAATTGTGGTTTCCAGAAACATGACTTAGTCCCATTTGCAAGCCTAACAGTTGTGGAGGCCAAGAGTGGGCTGGGTGAAAAAGGATGCACCAAGGTCACTTGAGTCTGAAGGACTCTGGTCTGGGAGAAAAGATTTCCTTTCAGGAGGAAAGTCAGGAAGTGCACCTTGACTCAAAAGCACTTTAAATTAAGGTGACACTTACAAACACTTTATTAATAATTAATAAGTGATTAATGAAAATTACTTTTTAGCTGACAAATTGCTTGAAGACACATTAGAGCACGTTTCAGAAAGACGTGGATAAATATTTTTATGCATTCCCATTTATAAATGCTTAGTAATGGGCTCTCAACTTTCAGGTGTCTCGGCATCATTTATCCCCATCACCCTGGTGGCATGTTATAGAGACATCTTATAATCATCTATTTTCAAAATTTGTTCCTATTAATCACGTATTAATTATTATTAAGAAAACATTTGTGCACACTTCTCTTAATCTGAATTCTTGCTTGACTGGTTTTCCTAGAAGTGTGGAGGAAAACCCAGCTTGCACAGTTCATCATGTACTCCAGAGCTAGGCAGGTATAAAATGGTAGTTCATGAGACTACCTCAACGTACTCCAGCTAAGTATTGAGTCTAGGCTGGTCTGCCCTTCCTTTATTTTTCCCTGAGGAGCAAGGGGAAGATCAATAAGGATGCATGGACATGGTTACCAGTGCTAAGTACCACTGCCATCTCTGTAGTGTCTGGGAACTCAGTGCTGAAATCCATCCTCCTGTGAACAGACCAGTGTGTTTTCCTCCTGTCTGGTGGGTGGCAAACCAAAGCACAGATGCACAGAAATACGGATCTTGGAAATTTTTTAGGCACCTATGGAAATTAATGAGCTTGCAGCTGAAAATGGCTAATGACTTATCTGCAGCTCAATCCCATGCTGGTTCTTCACCTACTGGGTTGTTCTGCTGCAAGGTCAGGGTTGGTTTGTCAGTGAAGTGTGTACAGAGGGAGGAGATGGGCTGTGTAAATTCTTTACACTGGGCTTTGACTGAACCTGTTCCTCCATAAAAGTTAGAGCAGCATGAAGGCTACTGTTATTTATACCAGCCTTAAGGATTGAAACAACATAGGGACACCTGAGTCAGTCATGAGGATGACTGAAAAGTTGTCCCTAAATCTCTCAATGAGTTTGCAGAGCCAGACTGGTTATTTCACTAACTAGCAATAGAGCAGTAGACAGGACTACCTAACTGATGATTTCCTGATGAGTTTAAGCCAGCGGTTCTTAGCCTGAGCTCAGAGCCCCTTGCCTTTAAGACCCCTCAATATCAGCCTGAGAGATGGGAGATTAAAGGAGTAACTTGTTAAGAACAAGTATGGGAGACAACATTTGCTCCATACTTTGATTTTTCAGTCCGCAAAGGGCTGTAGGATATCTGCTCTGTCCTACATGGACCAGGTAAATTACAAATAGAAGCTGTATTAGCTTAGAACTTTCTTCAAATAAGGATCTCAATCTACTCACCATGCTTTTAACGGTGAGAGAAGCCAATATTCAAAAACACCTCCACTTTTCCAGGAAAGATTTTTTCAAAAATATGCATTCCTCGGAAAATTAAAAAACAGCAGAACCTATTTCCTTGCAGTTTCTTGTGATTACTTTCTCTCATGTCTATCAAGCTGCAAATGAAACCTCCTGTGCCAACTGGTTCAAAGTTATTGAGGGAAGAGGAAAAGAGAGAGAGATGTAAATATACATTAAAATATAGAATAATCACAAAATCCCTCATTTCTTTAGGAAACCAAACTAAAAATAATTTGAAAATTAAGTCAAGGTTTCCTACTTCAGTGCCTGGCACCTAAGCAGAGCTCTGTGACAACAGACCATTGTGCAGGACACAATAGCCCTGTGACTCCCGAATTGAATTTGTTCTGCCTGTTCATGGCCAGTTTGCACTCAATTTTTATGCCTGTTGCATAGCAGAATCATTTTTCACAGACAATGATTTCTCCATGAGCCGCTGTGGAATATGCACAGTGCAGTGACTTGCTGAATTCATAATTACCAATGCTCCTACTGGAAACACACAACTGCAAAAGTTATGCTCTTCCAGGCAGAGAACACAAACAATTTATCTGCCTGCCTAGGTGCTTGTATTCCCTGTGCCAGGCTGTGGAGTGCCTCTTGATCATTACTTGACCTACTGTCTCAAAAACTTTGCAAAATCAGAGAAATACAGACTCGGTGGCCAGTTGTGGGGAATTAGGGACAGGACCAGTGGACTAGGTGGAGCTAGGAATTGAACTAAGGTCTAAAACCTAGTACTCATCCTGGCAGCTAAACTCTTTCTCTGATCAAAACCATCTACTACAGCAGGGTATTGAAAGCTTTGCCTTGATGACATATAGTCCAAAAAATGTCCCTCCCATGCACCCTTGTGAATAGCTCATTAAAAAAAATAGTCAGTACCTACTCAAAAAATAATTCTGAGAGAGCATATGTATGAGACAAAAAAAAAATAAATCTCAGAAAGTCTCTCAGTTCTTTTCTCAACTTCGCTGCTGTGACTGATTTTTAAAATATCAGTAATACCTCTAATACTAATATTACAGGACACTGTGTTGCCTAGAAAGAAGAGGAAAAATATAAGAAGAGGCAAATCTGCATTCTGTTCTCATTTTTTTTTTCCACTGGAGGTGATGCATAGCTTGTGTTATTCACTTTCCCTCTGCCTACCTGTAAAATTAAAGTAATTTGGAGAAATTTGCTGAAAACTACTTCCCACAGAAGGTGTGTAAGGCCTGTGTGTTTTTAATCACACCCATCTGGAGCTGTTATGAAAGGATGAGGGAAGGATGGGCGCACACAGATAAAGAAACGCACATGGTGCATACACATGGGGAGTTTGGGAGGCACGGGGGTCTGGGGTTTGTCTCTCTGCAGGAGCTGCAAGGAGCAAGAGTGGATCGTCAGGCAAGAGGGAGAGATTTAAATGTCTCTGATAGTCCACAGGTCAGTCAGACCACGGCTGCTGACACCGTGAGCCCTCCCGTAAAGTAGCCATCACACATTCCCGCTCCGGGCAAACACTGGAAGTGCCTGGTCTGAACTCCCTCCTCTTTATCAGGGCTGACATGTGCTCCAGTCCAACACCACCTGAGTGCCAGAGGCTGGAAAAACCCTTGCATTCTTTCTAAGATGCTCTGGGGGTAGCTAGCAGTATGTCATGTCTCTGCAGGTATTATGAGGAAAGAAGCAGAGACACAGGTGATTACAAATAGATTCAGAGATATAACTTTCCATCCAATTCCATCAGCCCCATCTCTCTTTAATATTTAGCTGTTTCTCAATAAACTAAATTGACAGCAGAGTCTCTCTTGCTGAGTATTTAAAATATATGTGTATACATTATATACAGATTCCTCCTTATTTCTTTCCCTCCTTATATCATTAAACTGGTGTTGTGTCTGCTGCTCTGTAAATGTGTAAATGGCAGCTTCTCTTACTGATAGTGGAAAAGTTTGAATAGTGTGGTTTTGCCGTAGATGAGGGGAGGGAGAGGGAAGAGGAGGACTGTCTGCATGTCTACTGGGTGATGAGTGCGTGGTTGCGGGTGTTAAAGCAGAAACTATTTCCTCAGAGTCTTGGTGGTATGTTCCTTGACAGCCTCCTACACCCATGAAAATGTTTATGTGTTTAAATTCTTCTTTAGGACCCTAATCTTCTCTCCTTATATTGGGCATAAAATATCTAAATGGAAGTTAGGGACCTTTATGTCTTTTCAGATCACTCAAGTTTCTCCCTTCCCAGCATGTTAATTTTTATGCATGGGGTCTTATCATGGATCAGGGGTACATAACTGCCTGAGGAGCACACAAATGTACAGAGGGATGTGTGATTGTTCTGCTGAGGCACATCACAAGAGCAACAGCCTGTGAGCAGCATCATTACTGGCCAGCGCAGGAGCTCCTCCAAGACAGGAGCCAGGCTTGGAGATACATCAGCTTGCAGGGGTTCTGTGGCATCTCACACAGACACAGACACACCGCAAAGTCCACAGCAGGTCAGTCTGTGACAGAGCACGCAGATACGTGGAGCAGGAAAGGGTTTGGGGCACTTCAGTGTACAGGTAAAATGTCGCACACAATAGGAGAGCACCCACAGAAAGTGCGATGGATGAGGCACCTGGGCAGGGACTGAGAGTGGATTTCTCCAGCCTTTGGGGATCCAGGCATGTCTCTACTTCTTAAAAACCGCAGAACACTCCTGAGTCAAAGAGGTGTTGCCTACACTTCTGAGATGCTGTAATTCCACATGTGTAGGCACCCACGTGTATTGAATGGAGAGAAAACAACATACAGACAAAGCCTTCCCAAATAATTAAGACCACAATAAGCTATCAATCAATACAGAAAATCATACCTGTTCAGCCTCCTTGGGAGAGACATACCCAAGACCCATCTGTTCAATGATCTAAAAGTGAATGCTTGGGAGAAGCAATTAAGAAACAAATGTGGCACGGAGTGACGCCTCCCTGCATTAACCCACTCTGAGGTTCTGGCAAACACAAAACCAGTGGGGGTCCAAAGCCTCTTCTGTTTAAGGTATACCAGAGAGTAAAATGTTTTCTTGTGAGGTCATCAAGAAACGCTGCTCATACCTTTTAATCTTCATAGCATTTGTTGTTTAACCTTTGAGAATGGACTAAAATTTGCTTTTAAAGCAGGCTTGATTTTCCTGTGCAAGTATATGCTTAGAGTCATGATAGAGCTTCTCAGCTTCTTCTAAAAGCCTGTGATTGCCAAAGAAAGTGGTGTGAATTCAGGTGATAGGAAGAGGTTTTGCAGAAAGAGGTGCTCTAAAGAGATGCTGAAGAAGCCACTCTGTCCTGGGGCCAGATTCTGCGACAGGAGTGACTTGCATTTCATCTGCACTCTTATGTTGCATTTCTGATTCCAGGAAGCTTTCCTAATATTCCACCTTTGCCTGTTCATTATAGTAGCTCTGGTTATAATTAAACTCTTCTTTTCAACAAGATACCAAATACAGCCTGCAAGAAATGTTCATCAACAATTTCCATCTGTGTTAGCAAAGATTTCCATTCACTTTGTCTCCTGCCTCACCCCACCCCCTCTGAACACGTCTTTGGAAAGCCTTCAGTATGCTCACAAGGAGACTTCATCTTCCTGGGTAGATGTAATTTTAAACTCATGGCAGCTGAGAACTGTGAATACTGAAGGGGCTGTAGTTGTTTCTGGGACTGCTGTGGAGGCAGAAGCCTGATGTTGGTCAGAGAAGGGCTGTGTGCCAGGTGGCCTCGTGGATTAACCCTTTCACATGCCCAGTCACAAGGTGTCTGCAAAGCCTTTCTGACCAAGCAGCCTCTGGCACTGCTCTACTGAAGTCTGTTTATTTGCTAAAGGCAAAGCTGAGGGGCAACCTCACTGGCAGTAGTTTTCCAGGCATGGACTGCCTGGTTGCACTTAGGAAGGTATCCAGGGATGCTGGCTGCCCTTTTCCCTCAAAGCCAAATATGCTCGTCCTTGTGCTAGCATTGTCCATTATGCAGTTGGCAATAGTGCTTCCAAAGGCTTGCAGTGAAACACCTGATCCTCAGGTGGGAATAAAAAACCCCAACAGAATAATTCCACTGACTTCAACACGGCTGTGTCATTCCATGCCAGATGAGCAACTACATCAGGAGATCTTAGAGTCACTTAAGAGGCTGGGAAAACACAAACTCTTAATTCTGTCTGAGTTGAGTTCTCCCTCCGACCTGAGAGGGAGACTGGGTGTCATTGTCTCGAGAGTCAGGATATTTACCCATTTCCAGGGATAAGCAGCACTGTCTGCATCAGGACAAGTGCATCACGGTGTAGTGTTGTCATCCACTGTAGGAGGTGTGGTGTCCCTGCTTTCACCAGGGTGTGTCAGGCACTCAGAGATGTGTCAGTGTGTGGTGGGGGTCACACTCAGTGCCCACCCAGCCTGTACATGCACACTCCTGTTTCAGTGTTTCTCCCCGGAAAGGGAGTGTCTCTCACACCCCATCGAGAGGAAAGAAAGAAATATAAGTCCGTGTAAATAAATTGTGCTTCTACTTCCATTGCCAAGTAGGACAGGGCTAATTTGCCTTTCTTCTAACAGTCTGTGATTCATGGCATTTAGAAGCAATTTTTGCACTGTTTTCAGAAATTTCTTAAGGTTTTCTCAGATCGAGTTATAATTTTGGCCCCCAGATTATTGTGTGGCAAAGAGTTCCTCCAGTAAAACATACATGGCATAAATAAGCAATAATTCTTTGATTTCAAATATAGTTTAATTTTTTTCTGTATTACAATAAGTGACTCTTGACTGTCTATTTAAAAATCCTTTTGACATTTCATTTATGTATTTTATATAAATCAATTTGGCTTCCACTCTGTTTTGTCATTTCTGCTGGGGTATCTAGACCATTTCATCTTCCCCATCCAGTAGAAAATATGCTTTCCCTCTGATCTTTAAAACCATCTTTTCCTCTGCCCTTTCTAGTTTTACTTTACTCCTTTTCTATCTTTCTGGTGAATTCTGTGCACCATCATAGGGGACAGAGTCAAACTCATTTAAGGATCATGACTTTGGAATATAATTTTGTTGCCTTTCTAATTCTATTAAAGGACTCTGTAGCTCATAGTTCACCTTCCAAAAGGAGGGGGGGAAATGGCAAAAAAAGATATGGGTTTTATTTTTATTTTCAATCAGTTACTTAAAAGGAGAGAAGAAAAAAAAAAAAAAAAAAAAAAAAAAAAAAAAAAAAAAAGGAAAGCAAAAGCCACCCCAAAAATCTAACCCCAACTTCTGTCCTGGATTGATGGGTGTTTTTGCTGTCAGGCTAAAGCTGAATGCACAGCTCCAGGGCATTGTTCCAATATTTCAGTTCTTCAGCTAGGTGATACTTCTCGAGTGTTTGAACAAGAGATGCATCACGGAGTGGGGGAAGGAGGGGTGGAGAGGGAAGAGTCTGTCAGCAAGAGGCCCCATGCTAATCTTCTCCTTCAAGACGGGGGCCTTTTGGAAACCTGTTTTAATATTCATGGTCTTTAGGTAAATAGTCTCTGAGTCAGGCTGTCAGTTTCTGCAAATGTGGCTGTCTTGCTGAAGCTACTGCACATTTATCAGTGAGTAAACAGTGACAGGAGTAGGGGGATTAGAGAATTAAATTAGTGTGTAACCACTCTCCTTCTCAAGTTTTTGGCATTACCTCGTGTGTGTTTTGTTCCAAGAAGTTTTTTTCTAGGTTTTTTTTTTTTTTAATCTCTGTCTCTCTCTGTTTTTCCCCTCCTTCCTTCACACACACCCATGCCACATACTTACTAGAAATCTCTAAGATACAGCTTGTTCCCCATTTTTTTTTTTAATTTTGGGGGTTTTAATTTAATTTTCTATCAAAATGAGGTTTTTAAAATAGCAATGAAGTAGGCAGTAGGAAAGGATCAGAAGGTGCTTGCTGATGCTGACCAATTCTGTTTTCTTCCGTCCTGGTCCTTTTAAGTCTCTCTGGCTGGGTTTCCCAATCGAACAGCTCTGTTCCAGCGAGAAGAGCTGGCACTTCCCATCTGCACCAGTCTTATTTTTTCCTCCTTTCTTTCCCTTCCCTCTCCACCCCCCACAGGGCATGACATAGACTCTGCCACCTGCCTTGTACTCATCAGGTTATAAGCCAAATATGCAAGCCCCTTGGCAGCACCACGTTTCTGACATCCTTTGTTGCCATCCCCTGACACCGACACACAGACACGCGGTGGTCACCCCTTCCCCCATCCCATCTGTGAAAGGAGGAGACACTTTACTCTCTCCTGGCAGCCGGAGCCAGACCGATCGCAGAGGATGCCAATTAGGCCTCGGAGACACTAACCAGGTCATGTCCAGCAAATTTCACACCGGCCCTCGCAGGGGTGTTGGCTCTCGTGTGGGTGCTGGTGGCTCCCCGTAGAAACATACTCTTGGTGTTTAAGCAGCAGGAGCTCAGTTTGCCGGTGTCCTGAGGCACCGGGGGCAATTTGGGGTGTCGGCATCGCAGGTAGTGCTTACATCAGTCCCACAACGTCTGCCCCTGTGTCATAGCACGAACAGAGCATATGTTGAGCATCCTCTTCTGTTTGCTGTATCAAAGCCGGTCTGCTGGGAGCACCGTGGACACGGCACTGACTTCCAGACTCCCTTCCCAGCTCAGAGCAGAAAAAAAGGTGGGAAGGAAGGAGAAAAGCAACTGCTTCTCCGTGTATCTCCTTGCCTTGTGTTAGGCTGATATCCACTGGCATGTACTCTGCTACAGATGGGACAACAGTACCTTGTTGTGTATCCAGCCTACAGAGTTTGTCTTGTATGTGCGTCTGCTCGGTTCAGCCGGGTTCGCCAAGGTGGGTGGCGGGGAGCCAGTGCTGTAACTCTCCGGATTTGTTATTAACACCCAGCTTGAATCAATGCAGGCTCCTTTTACAAACCTCATAGTAAGCTTTCTCAGGCAGAGATTTCTTTACTAAGCAGAAACTCTTCCCCATTCCATGCAAGCTCTTACTTCAAATTTGGGGACTGACAATGCTGGGGCTGCTCTTGCATGCCAGTCATTTGGACTAAACCCTGCAATACCCACTGCATATGGTTGTTTGTGTATGATCTGTCCTTCAGCTGTAAGGGCTGGCCCACTTTCTGTTCTGTTGGAGGGCTGGGGTGGCAGATGGGGCAGTTAAATTTGCTGCTGATGGGCAGAGGAGACTGCTGCAGGTCTCCATGGGGCTCCTGAATACTTTATAAGGGGTAGGATAGGGTGAAATACTTCATCTGCCCCCACTCAGCCTATAAATGTGAGCATTTTACAAATTGCTAGCAGACATTTCTACCGGAAAAATGCACAGATAGAATAAGGAGAACACAGTGAAAATAAATAGGGTTGTTTAAGCATTTCCATCCCTGTGAACACCTACCAAAGTGTTAAGAGCTGCGTAACAAGCCTCTAAAATACACAGAAATTCCATTTTGGCATATTTGCTACCAGCCATGTGGACATCCCTGTGACTTTTCCTATACTCCCTCTCCATCACCATCAACCTCCTGCAGGGTAGGTCATCACTGAGGGGGAGGAAAAGATGGTCCCACAGATGGCCTGAGTTCAGAGGGTCTGTGGGAGTGAGATAGCTCTCATTTCCAGATGTCAGTGGAAGAAATAAAATAAAATAAAGTAAAATTAAATAAGATAAAGTGTGAGCCACCCATGAAGCCCTCTCCCTCCACACCCTCACTTGTACACACATTACCCTGTTAATGACAACCACCCTTGGGGGCTTTACCATTTGGAAATTCCACAGTAGATGGAGAATGCAGCTGCTGCCCCCAAGCAAGTGCCCAGGCCAAACAAATGGACCTGCTGCCATGGTGTAAAGGCCTCCAAGATGTGCATGTGCTCCCTGTCCAGGATCCACCCCTCCTCGTGACACATGGCACAACTCGCTAACAGCAAACATGCATAGATGCCATCCAGCTGGGATGGGAACAGGAGCAGATGCTCCTATTAAAAAGGCTGTAAGACTCAGTGCCCCTGTGCCCTGTTCAAAGGGAAAGTCCAAAGTGGCTTGTACAAACAGAGGCTCTTCTCCTTCTGTCGCCTCCTCCTCCCCAGGGTTGAGTGCAAAAACCAGCCATCCCCAAAGATATTTCTGCTTAGTTTCATGCTTTGCAGGACATCGTTTATTGTCACGGATCTTGTCTTTGTGTTTGTAATGGTTGAAGCTGCTGCCAGAACTTCCCATGCTGGGGGTGGTTTTGGTTGGTTTTTTTGTTTTTTTTTGTTTGTTTGTTTGTTTGTTTTTAATTTAATTGTTGGATCTCTGAAACTGACCTAGCTGGGAAAGGGGAAGATTTTTTTTTTTAGGGGGGTAGGTTGTGCACATCCTGTCTTTACAGGAGAGCAGTCATAGGTGCATGAACCTCAACTGTGGTGTAAACAAAGGACAAGAACTTTTCTGTAGTATCAGAAGCAAGCCCTTTCTTCCTTGGCACAGAGAAGTGTCTTTCCCACAGATGTTTTGGGAGATCAGGTGCATTGTGTGCCATCCCAGAAGACGTGTGTATTTCTTATGTGTTCCCCTGGGCTTCCTAGGGAGGGACAGTGTCAACAAGACAGTTTCTTTGTTTCCCGTACACTCCCATAATGGCCCTACGGAAGAGCTACAGATTCCCAAAACTCTAGATCTCCCGAGTGAATATGGTCTCGGAGAGTTTGTTTTCCTCTTGTTAATGACCAGCCTTTACACTGGTAAAGAATGAGGCTGTGGGGATGCCCTGTGAGCCAGGATTGAATTGTGCCCTCAAAAAAGGTCTGAAGGTGCAGACAGCAATTCTCTCTGTGAAATTCTTTCTTCGTGTCAGGGTGGAAAAGCAGACTAGAAGAGGAGAGAGAGAGAGCACTGCTTCCCATCCCATGCGTGGTGTTAGCTCTTCCACACCTGTGCTTTTAGAGCAAGCAGCAAAGGAGGGCTAGGAGCAAGGCTCGTCTTCATAGATTCTTTGTATTTCTCTTGGAGACGGGAAGTGATAACATACCATTTTTGTCTTCTCTCTAAAACTTCCATGCTGCTCGTGGTTATCTCAAGGTCAATCACAACCCAGCCACCCACCCCCTAAAACAAAGCCAGAATGAAAAAGCCTGTATGCAGTGCTGCAACCTGAAAAATAGCCTGGGATGGTGCTGTAGCCCAGGGATGGCTCTTAATGTGATGCATTTGAGAGAAAACAGACCTCTGGCATAACCAGCAATATGATTAAGGGGTTTCTTTGCTTCCAGTAATGCAATATTCCAGCCTAACACATGCAGGATTAATCAGCCTCTTCCTGTAGACTGGGAGCAGGACATGTGTAAGAAGTTACAGCCCTCGTTTAAACCCAACTGCAGAGGATTTTGCGGGGCTTTTGCTCGTTCTTCTCATCTGCAAAATGCCACTTTGGTGGTTTATGTCAGTCGTAACAGCACCACATAATGTTTTCTGAGCCCAGCTGGCCCTTATTTAGAGATCAGGAGGTAATGAAGGCACAGTGGAATGATATCGATGCGGCTGCTGAAAATTTTCAGGGCTGGATTGCAATTTGCTGGAGTGGGGGCCCCGGGGAGGGGATAACGATGTGTTAACCCTTTCCATCTCATCGTCCTCCTCCTCCCAGCCAGACTCCAGTCCCTAGCAGTCAGAGTGAGCTAGTGAGAAGCCTGTTTGTGATATTTCACAGAGACTGTAAGGGGCGCCTTGACTTTTGGCTTGTCACTCTTTTACCACACAGACTCAAGGCCAGTTTCTAGGAGATACCCGCGGTGCCGGGACGGAACTTGCTGGGTGCACACAGCCAGCTCGGTGTGCCTCCAGTCCTCCCTTAACTTCCTGGGATTTTTGAATGAGCAAGATGACCACTCCTGGAAAACAATAACTCCAGCTCCTCCCGTCGATTGGATTAGCACGAGCGATTGGATTAGCTGCTAATGAGTAGTTGTCACTCGAGCTGGCGCTACCTCACCGCATTACTAAGCCAGCATCAGAAGCCAGCATCAGCTGCCCTCTGCACACCTTTCCTGGTTTAAGCTCCATTTGCATCCTAAAGCACAGTTTAAGCAAAACTAGTAATTTTGGGGGTGCAGAGGGGGTAAATGTGAGTGCAAAACTCGGTGAAACTACATAGGGGTGCAGAAGACTGTACAGAACCGCGGGCTGAGTGAAACCCTTAGGAAGGAAAGGTAAAGCAGCACATGCCATTGCATATTTCTGGGTATTGGACATTAATATGTTGGGAAGGGAACCATGTAATACACAGGAACTAGCACATTTCCTGCAGTTCTGGGGTCTGGGGATTCCTTTGGATTTTTTTTTTATTGGATTTCTCAAAAGCTGCCTAACCTTGTCTTTCCTGTAATTCGGCTCATTCTGATGGTGATTCAATAGAGGAGGGGGGAAAAAAATAGAAAGAAAGAAGGAAGGAAAAGAAATCTTTCATCTAGCTAAAGGGGGGAATCAGCAGGTTGTGTGTGTGAGTTGTCAGAAGCCAAGCACACGAGTTCACAATTCACATGCATCCTCCTCCCTGGTACAACACCTAAATTTGGTAATTAGCATGACAGATAAGATTAAGGGGAACTGCTGGGTAGACATAGTCTGTAGCTTTTTTCCCTGTTGTAACTTTTTGCTCTTTCCACATTTCTGGAGCTTTTTTTTTTTTTTTCCCATACTTTCAATAGATTTTTCGCTCTGCCTGATTTTTCACTGTGCTAGTTCTTATTCTTTTAACTCCTTTCCCCACACATTCTCTGCTCTTTTGTTCACTGCTCTCTTGATCAGAATATGAACTCAATAGCTTTAGAGACAGTTGAAATATTAAAACCATGATATTTAGTGTCTTTGAAATAGCTAAAAAAATTGTCCCCACCTCCCCAACTAATTAGCTGGTCTGGTAGATTTTTGTATCTTAACAAGCCAAAAAGTTCTTTTCCTAGTATCATTTTGAGTGACTATTTACTAGGAAAAAAATGCTGATTTTATTTTACTGTTTCTGTGCTGTCTCCACCCATAGAACTGAAATTCCAGTTATCTTCTTCCTCATGGTAAAAGCTGTATGGAGAAACTTGGATTTGTAGGTGTCTGGATGCCAAAGGAGACATAACAAGGCAGGCAAATGAAGAGAGATTCCATCAGCTTCCAGAAAAAAAACAAGAAATTCTCCTCTCATTTCCCTTCTGAAATGAAAGACTACAGCTATAGCAAAGCATCTTGCAAGGCAAACAGGTGGCCAATGTGTTGGCTGGACCTAAAAGGAGCGTAGGAAGTGTTGCAAGCCTGGTTATAATTATTTCCTTGCTCTTTCCTGCTTACAGTGTTTCAGTTACGTATGGTCTAGTTTTCCAAGCCTCCCTCTACCTGCTCAGCCTTGCACATTTATTTGGACCTAGGATGCAGAGTGTGATAACACAATCCCAGTTACCAACACACGGCCTCTACAAACTGCAGGAACTGCTCCATGGGGATCTGGGTACCCAGTTTTGTCATCTTGTGAAACTAATCTCTACCACTACTTGTTAAATTAAAAGGAAAAAAAAAAGGGGGGGGGGGCAAGTTTCAGTCATCTTTTTTCCTTATCTGATTCGTGCACAAATTCCAGGTTTGCATGATTGCCCTGTTGAGGAAGAGGCCTTTGGTGCAAAGTGATAAGCTTTTGGCCTATATTAAGGGAGAGCAAGGGAGGCAAGATAAGGTCAGGAAGGGGAACTAAACATAAACACCACGGTTACTGTTTCTGAAGCACTATTTGCCCAGATTAATACAGTTCGTGAAATGACAATCCCTGCGGTGGCTTTGTCCCAGCAAACGTTTGCTTTTCGGATTAAGCCTCATTTGATTTTATTTTCCATTTCCTTCTCCAAGAGCCCAGCGCCCACCTCTGAATCCTGCTGACAGACACAGGGACTCTTTGTGCTGCTTCTTCCTCACTGAAGTGGAACAGGGAGAATTGCATTTCTTTGCTTTTCCTCCTGCTGCCCTGGAAGAGAAGAGCAGATGGAGGGGGCTGGGACCAGCCTTTTCTCACATAGGTATCAGTGGCCTTTATGGTCCTTTCTAGTTTGTGGGAATTTGAAGAAAATTCCTCACACCTATCGATTCTTTTTTCTATATACATGTACACACATATATATACACGACAAATATGTATTTAAATGAAAGTCATCTATGAAAGATAACTATGTAAATAAAAACACATTTTAATCTTAGTCTGATAAAGTTTTCTTCTTATAATGCAGCAATCCAAATGAGTTCTTTGAAACTGTAAAAATACTCCCCCTCTCACCAGTCACTGTGCTTTTAAAATCTGTCTTTCCTCCTCCCTTCCCTATACAAATTTCTAGCCTGGTCATACCCATTCTTTTGAAATAAATTTATCCCTCCCATCTGTCCCCAGACCTTTTCTTCTGCTTCATCTTTTGGGTGTCGCGAGTGTGACACACCATGTAAGATCAGTCCTTATCCCCTTATTCTTATCTCATTCTCCTGACTAGTTAGATCCATCTTAGTTCCATCAGGCTACCTTGCTTTTAGGCTGGAAGCCACACAGCAGTTGTTAGTCAGAGAATCACAGATGATGGTGAAACAAAAGGAGGGAGAGCACCCCTAGTGAGGCTGTGCTGCTTGGTACGAATCAGAGGGGAGGAGGTACTTAATATTACTCCTAATCCTTCCTCAAGTACATCTTTTTCTTCTAGGCAAGACTTCAGGGACACTCATCACCCTTACCTTGGCTTTGCCCATGCCTGCAGGCTGATGCCACTTCCCTGCTGCCAGCCCTGTTTAGCAGAGCTGTCTCAGGGAGGGCATCATGCTGCTGTGTCAGCGAGGCCCCAGCCTCTGTCCCAGCGAGGCTGCTGGCAGCTGGCATCCAGGACACAGGGCTTGGAGGCAGGGAGAGAAGAGAGAGCTGGGCAGCGATTTCTGCGCCTTTAACTCCCCTCTCCCTGCAGTGAGGTTTATGTAAGAGGGGATGGTGTGTGCCTGCGTAGGATGGGCAGGACATCTGGACCCCTGTGCCTCTAGAATGGTATTGTCTTGAAAAATGTAACCAGGTAAATGCTTTGATAGACTAGACCACATTGCCAAGATAGCATTACTAATTTGATTATGTCACTGTGACATTATTAACCCACTCAACCATCCTTTAGATGCTTCGCTGCATCCTGAACTTGCGCTGCTTTTCCTTCCCAGTGACAGGCTAAGGGTTCTTTCTCCCTAATCTATTGTTCTACACGACTACTACTTTACACAATAATTTCTCATAATACTCAGCTCTCCTAAGAGCTAGCAAGCTCCTTGGCTTTTTCTTTTATATTTCTGCCTGTCTGCCTCTTTCTGTCTTTCTCTGCCTGTCTAATCATACTCTCTTCTATAATAATTTCACAAAACACTTCTTCCTTATTTTGTAACCATATACATAGGGTATGTTCTTGAAGAGTAGCCCAAACTCTCTTTCACTCTTCTCTAAAAAATAAATCTCTGAATGTATTTTGCATGAAATCAGCATTGGATAAAAGGCAAATTCATTAACTTACCCACTCAAAGGTGTGCTTTCTAATCCCTGAGCTGTGGAGACATACCCCTGTCACTCCCCTTTCTTCTGCTCTATATATTCTTTCTGTCTTTTCTTACCAGTTTCACAGTATTAGGAGGCAGGGGATTCAGCTCTCTCCCCTCTCTCACAGTGTAGCTGATAGCCTGGTGGAAAGGAACTTTCCCCAGGAGTAGAGCCAAGGAAGAGACTCAGCAGAAATCTTCCATACGAGGGTGATCATCTCATCCCTATAAATGTCCAGGCTCTTTCAGCATGAAGCAGATGATACCCTACCAGAAAGGTCTCCCTGCATTGTGTGCAGCAAAGGGATAGCCACTAAAGGGAAGGCTCTTAGGCAGCCTGCATCTACAGCCTCAACAATCGTGTTGTGCCTACGTCTGCTCTCTCCTCGGTGTACGCTGTGCTCTGGTGCAACCTCTGAATGCCATGGTGTACGCACACAAGTGAGCATCACTCAAGCTAGTGAGACTCAAATGCATTTTTAAGTCTGTGCTAAATCAGGACCTCAGAGTGTTCCTGGGAGGGGATTTCTTCTCTAAGGCGTTGTGCAGAGCTGTCTCTTCGTATCACATGAATAACCGGGATATTGGGCTCTTAGTGCTAGAGATGCCTTCCTCTTTTAGTTATGCCAAGGAATCATTTTACTGGAACCTCAGCTCCCCAGACATCTCCTTTTTGCTCTGTTTCTCTACATCACATCTGTGTTTTGCAGCAGCAGTAGCAATATTCTAGCCATAGCAGTAGTACCACAGGGGCTGGGATTCCACATAAGAACCTGGATCCTCCAACCTTTGGGGTGAGGGTGTCACAAAGCAAAAAATTCACTCCATTTACAGTAATTCCCTATGGCTCTTTGCATTGTAGTTTGTTCTTCTACTGTCCTGCACTATGTTTTCCATTGTCCATCCCGTGTTAACTCTGCGGTGCCCTTGTGTCCTTGTGCCCATGGCAGGAGATCTCTGTGTCTTTCCCTTAATGGGATATGGACACACTCCAAGGGCTCAATCTTGGACACCTATTCTCATGAACCTTTCCAAAAACTAGTCTCTTGGAAGCTAGTTCCACTCTACCTCTCTCATCTGGGCAAAATCAGCTCACTGAACTGACAGAAATGATCAGGATCAGTGAGGGGAATAAACTAAAAAGAGGTGTTAGATTTTTACAAGGCTAACAAGTTGAATCATCTTTGTGTCTTACAAGCACCAAAACTGATTTAGATGAGGGCGGCAGGATCCCAAGGGAGCAGCTTGGTGGGGGACAAGGACTAGTCTTACCCAGGCAGGGATTTGAAACCCAGGAGCAGCTTCCCTGAACAGGTGCACTCCAAAACAGAGGGGTTCAGGCATAAAAAGCAAAGCAAAGGAACAACTCTGTGGCACAGACTGCAATGAAAACACCTCAGTACACCAGAAGCCTCACCCTTGTGCACTTTTCTGCCTTTAAGCTTTTGGGTGCTTTATGTTTAAGGAAATGCAGAGCTGAAATGAGCCCTGACTGGAGCACAATGCAAATACGAAACAATGATGAGTAATATTAAAATTAAGCTGGACAAAGCACTGAGAGAGTAATCCATAAGGGAATAATCTCTCATCAATTCCTTGGAGCCCCAATGCGGCAACTTATTAGCTCTTTTATAGCTGGGGGAAAAAAAAAAGAAAAGGGAAAAAAATCTAAGATTCCCTTAACCAATTTGACTACAAAGTAATTTAATAACAGTAACAATTATAAACATAGTGGTAGGAGTAATAAAAATAATACTAAGATGACTTCTAAGAAGAAGGAAAACTGTTTCTTTACACGCTCCTTCAAATAGTACTGCTTGTAAAACAGCACAACATTTGTACCACCGCATTTCTTTGTTCACCAGCTGCCACCAAGTAAAGAACCTGCCCTCACTGACCATAAGGAAAAAAAAAGGAAACACTGGAGTGGTCTGTCGATCCCAGCTTTTATTTTGAATAGCTGATTTCTCAAGCATGTGCAGCCTGAGCTCTGTCTCATTTGCAGGATACTCTGAGGAATCAGCCCTAATGCATTCGGTGACCTGGCCCGTAACAATGCATGATCTGAAATAAAGGAGACTTTATATTATTTACAAAAAACAAGCTAGTCTGTGTCAGGTATTGCTGAGCAGCTGTTCCTGCAGGTGCTGCACTCTCTGCTGAGCTGCAAGGAAAGTCAGCAAAGGGGGTTGATTTCTTTTCATCCCTGTTTTTCCCCCTCAACCCTGGCAAGTGCTGCAGGATCGGGCTGAATGTTACGGGTTCCCCCTCCCCACTCTCCATGCTGCAGTGGGCTGTGACTGCCCAAAACCAGCTGTATGTTCCCTCCACCATGTCCATGCAGGCGTAAATCACACGCTCCACAGATACACGGAACACGGGGGTGCTGCTGCACACATGCTGCTCCGCAGAGCCCAGCCAGCACGGCTGTGTCCAGGATGGCCACAGAGGCACAGTGTCTGAGTGATTAACACCCCACCACAGCACAGGCACACTCTGCTTCACGCCACCAGGCCCGGAGCCGCCTGAGAGGCTCACAGCACACTGTGATAGTTACAGAGCTTGCCACGGTGCAACAAAAATAGTATACTCTGCACTTACAACCATTCCCCAGGATCACTTCCCACCAGAATTTTTTGCTGTTTCGCAGAGAGCTGGCCACAGTACAGCCATAGCATCTCACCCTGCACATGTGCTTCAGCCAGCCACGTAAGCTCTGGGTGTTGGTGTAACCCGCGTGTGTGCACGCTGCTCACACCACACACCCCCCCATGCACGGCCTCGTTCCTCTGTTCCTTCCGTCCATCAGGCCCACAGCCCCTCTTCACACACTTGCACTTTGGCTTTAACACACACTGTGGTCAAACAGGCAGCTTACGTCACACCCGCAGAGCCAAGGGACAGCAGCTTGATCTGCCACACATCCCCCAAAAAAGAACAGCACAAATATGAGCACATACACCTGTGAATAAAGGAGGGGAAAAGGCTAAAAAAAGCAGCACACTAATAGGAAAAAAAACACTAGCAAAGGCTAGCTGAAGAGGCATGTGCTCTCCTTTGCTTCCTGAAGGGCTTTCATTTGAAATCTTGGAAATGTTAATAAGAGTTAACCAGGTGAGACCGTCAACAGAAGGGATAGTGGCTGTGTTGGAGGCTGCTCGAAACACCTGTCCCCTCTTACAACAAGCACTGTTCCCTGCTCCTCATCCTTCCTCCGCCGGCGAGGGGGAAAGCAGATTCCAGCACAGAGCTCTCGTTTAATTGCTCTATAATGCCATCTTGTGGCTTCTTCACTCATGAAGCCGGTTTTCTGTTACATTTCCCCCAAACGAGGCGATTACCCTGCAAAGACCGGGAGAGTCAGAGAAAGAAAGAAAGAAAGGGGAAAGTAAAAGGAACAACTTACGAGCATCTACCCATGTGTCAGGGGCATGAATGGCTATGGGTGATACTATAATTTAAATTTTGAACGGACCCAATTGATAGTCCGAAACCACCTGCATCCCGTAAACCTTGACAGACTTCTTCTAAATAGTTTTCACATCACTTGGAGTACCAGCTGATATGTTAAAAAATATTATTATTTAGTAGAAGGCCAAGCTCAGGTAATTCAGATCCTTAATTTGATGGAAGTGTAGAGAGATCCCATTTCCTATGAAAACCTGGTGTTTGAATTATCTCATTTGTGGCAGGACTGATGCTAGCATGGGGCTTTCAGAACAGGTGGAGTCAAAAAGGAACCATGCTCAGAGCATGCTGGTCACCAATGTGAAAGATGAAAGAGGTGTGGGGGAATCTGCAGGAAATAAGAAATGCTGGACAAGCCAGGCAGCTCACACAGATTTCTTTGTTAATGCGAGATACACAGCAGAGTGAGGAAATAATGTGAGTAAGGAAGAAATTACAATTAGAAATTACATCACTCATTCGCTGGTTTAAGGATCTGCTCACCCAAGTGATGGTGCCAAGCTCTGAACAAAAGCACTTGGCTGTAGGTGCAAGCTTAGAGTGACTGGAATTTTTGTGCCAGGGGTCCTCCATGTGTGATTGTGGTGTTTTTTGACTTGAGGTAAAGATTCCCCAGAAATATAGTTCTCAAGCTGTTTGAAATATTCACCCTTCAGAACCAGAGTCTGGTTCAACACAGAAACACCAAGAGCAGAATACATGGGCCAGATCTGAGATGCTACCTGGCCCTAAAAATTAAAAGGAAAACCCCAAACACTACTGTCATAAGTGGGATTTAATTCTGCTAAATCCTAGCAAAAGCAGGCAAGCAGGACTTCCTCCTGGGTGAGAGAAGGTACCAATACCTTCATGACCATGCGTGCTGGCTCCCTTTATGGCTCAGTTAACTGGTACCTGTACTGGGATGGGATCCACTGCTGTCTGCACTCAGGACCCAAACTGTACCAGAGGCCCTGGTGGTTTTTTATAAAAACAGTCACTGTGGTTTTGCTAAAAAGAGCCACTCAGAACACAAAAGCTTCTTCATCTTTCCTCTGCATCACCTACCACTGTTTCCCATTAGTTTTGGCAAGTGAAGCCTCTCATAAGCAATAGTGGTTTTTTTATGAGATTTGAGGCAGCTATGGTAGCAGGAATCATCATGTGGAAAGTTGGCTTTATTCAAGGGGAAAGGAGTTTTGGAAGGTGATATTTGAGACAAATTAGAGGAAAAGAGTATAAAGAGAACCGTCACTCTTGAATAAGTGTCTGCTTCTTCCTTAGTTAAACAAAACCCTTGACTCACCTCTGTTCATTACAGGAATATTGGATAAAAATAGATTAATTAAGACAGAAGTGAAATGCTGTCATCTTTAGGCTTTAAACTCAAATTAACGGGGAAGATGCAGTTCTTCACTAACCTGATATGAACCAAGAATTGCTGTTTTGGTTAAAAAGGGAAATATCTGTATTTTTATAGCAGTAGTTGTAAGCAGTTTCTATCAAGGAAGTTTTATTATTACCAGACTGTTGCAAGTCTTGACCCATTTCACCTGCAGTGGGCTTCTTGCATCATCTCATTCAATTATATCCTTCTGTGTCAGATAACCTTCTTGCAAGTGTTCTGTTGCACCTAAAAACTCTTAAGGTTTTGTTGTTGACTATTTTTTACTTGGTTTTTTTTTGTTTGTTTGGTTGGTTGTTTTTCGGGGGTTTTTTGTTGTTGGTGGTGGTGGTGGTTTTGTTGTTTTTTTTTTTCCCCGTTTGTTTTTTGGTGGTTTTGTTGGTTTTTTTTTTTTTTTTTAATTCATCTCACCTAACTTTAACCACCTACAGTGTAAATGTCTTTGTCTCAGTTACCCTGGGCTCTCACAGCACGGGGAGAAAAATAGGTGTTTCTGGACTGTGATTCATCTGGTCTATTTTGGATGCCTCATTAGGGTGAGATGATTCATAAGCAATGCTTCATTCTCTCCATTGAATAGAAGGGGCCTTGCTCTGTTATAGGCATCTGCATTTGTTCAGATCCCTCCCATTCTTTGTTCTGGTTTGGAAGGCTTTTCCACATCTCTGTCTCCTCTTCATTTCGAGACTAAATTTATTCACAACGAGTCCAAGCCCATCAGTTTAAACAGAGACATTCTCCCTCACTTTGGGCAGCCAAGGAGCTCCAGTTTGCTGTCACCCTTTGTCAGCTTTGGGACAGGTCAAGGGAGAAATGTTACCAAGAGCTTGGCAGAGGCAATGGCCAAGGACAGGTGTAATTCCCTGTATGCTACATGTCCATATAACCTCATGGAATCCTTATTGCTCAGATTAGGTGTTTTGCTAAAAAAATATCCCACAAGGTTGGGGACATCATTTACTAGGTCTAAACAGGGATAAAGTATGATGAACTGAAGCATTACAGGATTTTTTTAAAGAGTTTTGTTTTCTCATTGGGTGCAAACCTGTCTTTCCCTAGCAAACTCCCAGTGAATTACCTATGAAGCAGCCAAAAAGCCTATTCACCACCTGTACCTAACCACATGAGCAGGGAGTTTGGCACCTCTCCAGCGAGAACAAACACTGAGGACAAAATCATTTATAGGGTAGCTCTAGTCAGAGCTGTCTTGGTCTCTTGTTTGCAACTGAGAGATTATACAATGTTGAAACCAAACACAGGCTGGGAAGTAATAGGCCTTGTTATCAGCAGCAGCAGAAGAAAGGGTTTTGTTGTTGTTGGGTTGGGTTTTTTTAAAGTGTTTTTCTCATGTAGACCTTACTATGGGATTTATTGGGAACCTGCTCAATCCTTCAAATTAAACGCAAGATAAACCAAAACACTGTTCAAATGGAATAAAATAAAACACCACCCATGAAATAGTCTGACTACATTTTAGTATTTCTTTTCATTCCAAACCAGGCCCAGTTTCACAGCCCAGCAGAATGAAGCTGCCCAGTGCAGCCACAGTAACTCTAAATGCTCCATTGCACTGGCTTTTAAATGCTCCTTTACAAGGTGGAAGATGGGACAGCTCACTGTGCTTTATCTAATCCTTCTCCCTGTGGTATTCCTGCCAGCAACAATACTGGTTGTTAGTAAACGTGAGAGTGGTTTTGTCCTCTTATGTACCTTGTCCATGAGGTCCTGGTAATGGCAATCAAACTCCTGCCTTTGCTACTGCAAACTTATCAGGCAAAAATGGTACCTTTGTTTCTGGCCAGTTTTTGTAGTCAGAGAAGGGAGAACTGTGTAGAAGCACTTCTTGGGACATGAAGTTTCTGGAAATTTTGCTCCACACTTTTCTTGCCTGTCCTGGGGTGGTTGGTCCTGGTACCTGCAGGTGTACAGGTTTTATTTTTTAGCCTACATATTGCTTGCATTTATGTCTACTTCAGTTTGCACAGCTACAGCACCAGCTGTCATTGCCCACCTTGCTGGCCTCCCCTATGGTCAGTTCATTCACTGAAATGAGACCTGAACAGTAAGCTGTGCATTACTGCACCGAAACTCCACATTTCAGTTGTGGTCCCTCCTTTTCTGCAGTGAGAAGAGTGAAAAGGAGGCAATCCATGGGTGAAGCAACACATGTAAAGAACATTTGCTGAATTTTTCCACTGTGGGATAAGAAATGCAGAGAAGAAAATGTATTGCTGAGCCCTGCCCTATGTGTTGGCATCCTGCTGCATTCTCAGAGTTTTGGAATTGGGAGTAGGAGTACAGGCTCAGCGTAGAGGTCCAATTTGGTTAGTCAGCACTACGTTACTTAGCAGTCAGCCTTGAGGAGTGACAGAGGACAGCATATATTTTAGGTGGGTCTGGCTGCAGCAGAGGGTACCAGGTACCTTTTCATGGTAGGCTGCTGGCAGGATCACCAGTTAGGCTGGTGGAGTGGAACTGATCACAGTTCGGTTTACCCAAACAAGATGAGCAAGTAGAATGGTTTAGCCCAATTTTAAGGACATATTTTGGCTCTCTTAGCACAGGACACATTGTCTTTGCAAACCCACACTTGCAGCAGGGCTGTGGCAGGGTTGCTGGATTTCCCAGATGACTCATGTCCTAAGAGAAAGCACCTCTTTAGGGACTGATATGAATAATAAAGACACAGACCCTGCAAAGGCAGCATCCTGAGGGTGTTTTTATTTTTGAGACTCCTCTGGAAGTGCAGGATGTTCCCTTCATACCCTGAAGAGCACTGACTGCTTCACTGCCTCCTTCTTCCCTCTTAAATTTGTTCTCCTCCCCACTTACTGCATTTAGCATCCCATGAAGTAGGCACTCCAGCACTGCCAGCGAAATAAACTGCCTGCCACCTGCCTACCTATCTGCAGGTCCATTTTTCCCCCTTCTCCTGGCTGTAAATATGTTGGTCAGAATCAGAGCTAGCCCCTACCATCTGCATCAGGCTATATTTCAGCATTGCCCAGGCTTGTTGCAGGGACGGCTTCTGACTTAGGGCTGAGAAGAACAATAGCAGCTGAGCTCCAGAGGAAGGAACATGAATCAGGATATTAGTTATTCCTCTGCTTTTCTGGAACCTGGGGCATGAAGAAAGATACCTGCTTTCTTTCAGATGAATCCCACCATCACAGTGTAAGCTAATGAGGTGCAATTTTACAGCTCAAGGTTAATGAAGAATTTGAAAGTGTTGTTTGCCTGCATGTACAAATGGTGGCAGGTGCTAAGCAGCTCTGTAAGAAAGTCTTGCTGCTCAGGGCAAACCATGAGAAAAATAAAGTAAGGAATCTAGGTGTGCTTTTCCAAGTGGAGTGTCTCTGTCAGCAGGTGATTTACCAAACTAGAAATGCTCAGAACTTCGGCACTGCTTTGAGCCAGAATGATTTCTAAGGGCCGCCTGCTGCTGAAGCAGACGCCCCTGCCTGGCCTCCTCTGTGGGGGACTTCACTCAGTCAGTAGACTGACAAACAAAAATCTCTCCAGCAGGTAATAGGAGGACCAGAGCAGAGAGGCACTTATGTGGTTACAAGCCACAGAGGGAGCACAAAATTTATTAGTCCATGCTCCAAATCAAGAACAGAGCACTAGTGAGGGACAGAGGATCCAGGGTTATACAGGGCTACCCCTGTAAGGTACCACAGTGAAATGCTGAACTGCCTCCCTTTACAGTGGCTGAGGAACAAGCAAGTAATGGATTTGGCCTCCCTCAGCTTCCCTCCTGAAGGTCACTGTGCCCAGAATCCATACTCTCTGGAGCATGGGACACTCTCCTTCAGGCCTGATTACACAGACTGAATTCCCCTCAGACAAAAGTGGGAAGGTGACCTGCTTTGTAGTAGCTGCAAAAAATGGGAATCACTTTATAATCAGTAAGACACCACCTGAGACTGAAGCCTTAGTAAAGATACTAATATTGGGTCAGGCTTGGTTCAGTTTCATCCCGGTCCACTGTGGGGGCAGCTGAAATTCTGCAGGAATATTACAATAGTTTGTCTGAGGCCTTTCTGAGATGAGAGGAGATGAGATTAAATGAGATGACAGGGAATGGTCTTGTGAGAAGGCAGGGGTGAAACCTGATACACACAGCTGTGGGTCTGCATGCTTGCAGTACCTGGTGCTTGTACAAGGCACTTGTGCTTGTCTGTGGGACCAGCTCTGCCCCTAAACACACTCAGCTAGTGGCAGGCTGGCTAACACTTTGCTGTGTGCATTACATAATTCTCGTTATTTCCTTTTCCCCTCATGGTTCCATTTCTTCTTTTCCTTATTCTTGTCTTCTTCCTTTCTCCTTTTTTTCCCACTTACCTTCTCTCCTTTTTCTCCTCCTTCTGGTTGATTCTCCTCCATTCCGTCATTTGTTTTTTCCTCTCTTCTCTCATTTATTTGTTTAGAGAAAATTTTCAAATCTATAAACCCATTACAGCAAAGAGACTTTGTTGAGGCAGCCTCTGAGCCTGCAGATGTGGTGGGTCCTGGATTCCAATAACAGAACTTATTTGGAAAAAAACATTATCTGTAATGTGGAAATGGTTTGGCTTGAGGCTAAAATTTATCATCATTACCCTAATATCATCTCAAGCCTCAGCTCTGGCAGCAGCTAAAGAAAACACCAAGGCTTAATTCAGTCAGTGCAAGGAAGGAGAGACAGAGGATGGAAAATATGATTTATGATGGAAATCAATGCAATCATAATACTTTATGCTTGTAAAATTGGGCTGTTCCAACAGTGCTCACAGATTGTATAGGCAGCTCTCCACCAAAAAAGTCATGGCAAGATAGAATGCAGTAGTATGATGGTGCAGCTGGCACAAAGGGATAATATTCGAGGTTTGGGGTGTGAATGGGAACAGGTTGTGTTTTGCTGGGGGTTTGTTTTCATTCCTTCCTTCTCCAGGGATCAGGAAACATCACTCAGCTGAGGTGTATCTCTGCAGGACAATAGAGAGATGCTGTCCTGCAGCTCCCAGAGGGCAGAGAAAGGGGGAAAGGGAAGGGAAGGATGACAATCTGGAGTATGAAAGGAACGCTGACTAGTTTTCCAAGCAAATGGCAAGATCTGGCAGGAGCAGTATCCCCAGTGTGAAAGTGAAAGCAACAACGTGACTCATTCCTCTGCAGTGCGGAGTACCTCTCAGAGACCAGCTGAAGTATATTTACAAAAATTTGAATCAGGCTGTTCACCTCAGCTAAAGACAGACAAAAGTGATGAGGCCTGGGAGGTTTGTTTCTAATGCAGAAAACTAAAAAGCATCTGAACTTTCAAATTTGACCAAATCATGACTATTTTCATCCCATAAGTAAAATAAAAGTTGCAGAGATCACGACAAATTGCTGATGTAAAGTTGGGTTAGCTCATACGTAGTGTAAAGAACATGACTTTTCAAATGCTGTGTGCAATTTCCCTGAACAATTCTTGAAGAATGTTCTGCACTTTGGTTACAAGGGTGGGAATATTCCCCTGCAGCATTGTCTATCCCTGCAGAAGCAGGACAGCTTAGCATCCCCAGCAGCCAGAACGAGGGAATACAATTATTCTTAAGGAATGCAAAGAACAATGTTCATTTATTTATATAATTTCATCAAAAGTGATGCGCATGATATCTAAGACTTGCAATTCAATGCAAACTCTGTCAAAAAAAATTTGGCCAAAAGAATGCATTTGCAGTATTCTTTTTCCGTAGAAATATATTTCCAAACAAACCTGTCTTTAGTAAGATATTTTTGAAATTCTTTTGATATTTTCTGGTATCTTGAAAAAGCTGTGTCTCTAAAAGCTGGGGAAAAAATTAGGGGATTCCTCTCCTTAAAAATAATCAAAAATTCAAGATGTCAATTTATGATTCCTCCCTCTTCCTCTCCTTCTCCTCAGGCAGAGTAGATGCACACAGTGATTTAGATCTATAACCCCTACAAAGGAGTATGTTGCTATGTGGTGTTGTGAGCACCACGCTTACACAGAAAGAAGGGACATGCTAGAGCACATCACTCACTGCACACCAGAAAATCCAAACAAGGTCGGGACTCATAGTACAAACCATTAGGAAGACAGGCTTCCTTGTCTTCAGAGCTCACAGCAATTTTTTTGTAAATGTTGTAGCCAGCCAAGGCAGAGTCTCCCCATCCCTTTCCAGCTCTCAGTAACTCCATGGGAGTTACACAGCACTGAACCAGCTTGTACAGGCAAGAGAAAATTGAGAGGAAATGCTGTTTAGGGTGACTCCATACCAGAATTTTCATCAGCCATGCTGAGGAGTACCTGGTGTCCCAGGGGGCTCAAGAAATATGCAGCTGCAGGCAGGTTTGTGTTCCCAGAAGGACAATCACAATGAGAAGACCATCACATCACTGCACAAAAGTAATACAGTTCACCTTCCACTCCCAGGGCCAGAGCTAGGGTTACCAAGGACTTTGCCGTATGCTGACAGGGACATCTCCATCTATAACTTTAAATGCTTAAAGCTTTCAAGCACTGCTCTCTTTGCAGGACTGGATAAAGAAAGAAAAGTACAAAGGAGTCTTTAGTCTATTCTTCTCCATCTCATCCACTTCCACAAGGACACTGACAGGCGAGGCTCTGTGGTGCCAGAGAATTTGTGTCCCTCTCTGTGATCTGAGCTTTTCAAATGAAACCAAGAGGAGGGTAGTTTTTAGCAGACATTATGTCTTACTCTTTTGGATACCCTGTTACATCCCATCAGTATCTGACTGTCATTTCTGTCACCTCCCAGCCCAGAGCTCACTAGCTGGTCCTATTCCTTTTCCCCTTCCCTACATGCATAGCTTTCCACCACTACCCCACACAACCACGCTCACAGAGTACACACACCTGTTTCCCAGAGATCTGTTTGTGAAGCAGGTTGTTGTCTGATGGCCTAATTTCCCCAATGGATTAACAAATGACTCTACCACCTTCTGTAATTCTATCACATTGTCCCCACACTCTTTCTTGCTTCTGGAAAAGTTTGACAGCGGTAGCAAGGGATTGGAGAGCAAAAGGTCCACTGAATGAAACCGAATTAAAAGTCTTGAACACCTGCGGTGTCAGTGTTGGACAGCCATCTGTCCCTCATTTGAGAGCGCCGTTACTGTCTGCCATACCTAATGTTGCTTGTCCCAGACAAATGTTAGGATGCTGCATGGACTAAGTTGATGTACAAGGCTTTGCTTTGCAAATCTATCCTTTATTTTAAAGACAGAAATGTCTTCTAGTTTGCCTTCTAGTAGGTTACTGAGATCAGAAGGGTTACACTATATATTAACTCCTTTTGCTGTTCAGGAATGNTTATTTTTCTGTATGTCAGTTGAATTTGCAGAAGAACCACAGTCTTTTGTGTAGGAGACAGAAAAACAGATTCTATTTGCCCATGTGCTTGAGAACTGTCCTCTGCTACTTAAGCTGATAATGTTTCCTTGTCTGTGACAATACTGAAACCAAGAGATCTCAAAAGCTAGGAGAAATGGCTGTCACCAACTCATCTACAAATACTGTAGGACCTTTGCTGTAAACTAGAAAAGTCATGTTGCTAATCAAAATTTACTAGTAGTCATTATTTCTGTCTTCCGAGGACCTACTGTACTTCTGCAATCTTGTCCAGACATCCATCAGAATCAGAGTAGAAGTTTAACCATCTTTGCCACGTAAAAAAATTGAACTATGTAGATGCAGTCAATTTGACAAGGCAGTGGCATTGAGTCAAACCACATCCTTAGTAAATAAATGCCCACATCGCACAACCATCACCATGTTCAGCATTTAAGAGTGAATGTTGTTTACTTCTAAGCACCACAGTTAAAACTGAAGGTTCAGAGAAGCTGTTACATCTTTACATCCTTGGAGAGTGATTTTCAG
>VYZQ01065245.1:52590-67341 GCA_013400655.1 Mystacornis crossleyi
AATTTCTCCACTGCTCTCACACCAACCTTCTTGTTATTGATAAGTAGCTTAAAGTGCTGTTTGGAAATGAAAAAGCCACCCTGAGAAGATAGCCCCTGGCTTTGGCAATTCTGGCAAATTACTCTGCATCTCTGACCAGAGGCAGTTTCTCTTACTTTTGGCTTAGACTGGGGCAAGCTGACACCCTGGATCACAGAGTGAGGTACCCCAGGGTAATCCCTTGCACTCACTAGGAGTTTTTTATTAATTGGTACTGGGCCTTCTCCCCAAGTTTTTCTCCTGCCATCACTTCTGGGTTTTGTTTTGTTTGCTCTGCTAAGAGCAGAAAGAGGCATAAAATGTGAGATTTGACATTTTCTAGCCAGGGAAGAAAGGACATCTCAGGAGCTGCACTGGCTGGCAGAGCTCCACTCACTGGTACCTGGTCTCAGCTGTTGGATGGAGAGACACCAGGGAGGTTGTCAGTACAGAACAGACAGGTGATGCTGTAGGGTATGAGAGCAGTGGAGAAATTGCAGCTCTGGTGAAGGCTCTTCCCAGGATAGGGTGACAGCATGGTCCTCTTGGGAATGAATGTGATGCAATCCTCCTTTGGAAAGTGAAGCTAGACCCTGTGAATTAAGCCCGCTTCTTTGCAGGGGGTGAGGAGACTTTGTTGCCTGTGCCACCACTCCGTAGTTTTTCTCAGGAGGTAGTGAGTTGCATTATTGTTGTTCCTGCTGCTGTTGTTTTAATCTTTCACGGGAGATTATATAAAACAGCCTCTCCATGAACCAGAACACATCTCTGGGGAATATGATGACAGCATCCATATCTTAAAAAGCCATAAAGTAGAGACGCACTGTAGAAAGTAGTCATTCCCAGTAATAAGTGCAGTATGACATCCAGGAAAGATACCCTATTGTGACAAGTTTGAACACTAGTGCAAATCTGGAGAAAAGTATATTTAAAACCACAGATGTTGCCATGCTTGTTATTTTAAAGGATTTTCCTTCCTTAAATTACTTCTGCAGCCAGAACAAAGCCCTTTAACCCTTGGCAGACCATAGCCATTTCCTGAAGCTCCCCAGCTGTGAATCTTAAAACTAATTCCTCTTGAAGCCTGCATCAGAGATATCCTCCCTTAAAATAGCAGCTCCCCTGCATTTTGCAGGACTCATACTTTGGTGTACTCCAGCCCATGTGGACCCTGACCTTGATGGGTGAACAAGCTGATAAAGGGTTTTCTTCTTGCCTGATCTCACGCAGAGATTAATTTCTGGACTATATATAGTAGATGTGAGGCCCGATAACAGGCTTGTTTCAGGTCTTGCAGGAGCTGAGGCAGGAAGAGAGGATAACCAGAGTTCCCAGTCACAGAGGGACAGAAACAGCCTTCAACTATATATTTGCAAAGTGTGCTGCACCCCGGAGCAGGACACTCATTAGCTACAGTTGTATTCATACCTGGAGGTACAATCCTGTTGCACCACCCATGCTGCAGCCCACAAGATGGAGTGGGACAGAGTTTCCTTGCTGTGCTACTCCACTAATCTGCTAGGAGAATTCAGGCCACTGAGCTTTAACTACCTCGGGTCACACTTTTGGAGCTGAAATGCCACCTATATCCCTGCAGCTAGTTAGTGAAAGAACAAGAGACTCCCAAGTGTGATTGAGACTGCTTGAGCGAGGTGACATGCAGGGTCTGGTTTAGAGCAAGTGAATGGAAAGTCCTCGACACATCAGCCTTTCCAAATATGATTATGTGTGCCTCAGTTTCCCCTCTCTGATCAGTGTGCAAATTATGCCAGCAGCCACTGCCCTCAGTTAGGTTTTATTAATGAACTCCAGGACCAATAAGTCAATAGATCCTGGAGAAGTGTCACTATTACAACCATCCACGACAAGGGAAAGCACATTCCCAAGCAGAGACAGTGTGGAAGGCCTAATGAACATTAAGCAGAGCACTTGTTCCGCACTGGCTTTGTCGCTGCTGGGCAGCCTTGTCCTGACAGAGCTCCTGTCCAACCAGGGACGTACATCCATTCATCATTAGTCCTAATGCAAGCTTGGGAGTTTTAAAGCCAGGGCTAAATCAGACCATCTTAATTTGCAGGCTTAATGCATTGCATATTATCCATATCCTTCCTATGGGATTTATCTTGATTAAGTGCTAATTTGTAACTGGTGGTATACCCAATGAAGTGACTGATGAGAAGGGTGCCTGGGTTGAGAGTCTGTGTTTTGGCAGCAGTGCAGACTGGGAATGGAAACTGCTGTTCCCACTGCAGACACTCGGGCAGGCAGGGCATTTTGTGCACATCCACATCAGCCTCATGGGCAAAGTGTCCAGAAGGGTTTAGCTTGGGTTATTATTCTAGCTGTGATGGAAACCAGAGGTCTGCAGTGGGAGAGAGAACCAACCCCATAAACGTTTTTGGCCATACTTATCCCTGAGCTGTTGTATAGCCCTGTGTGGGCAGAACAGCACAGGAGATGCTTCAGATAACCAAGTACAGGCAGCTGCTCACACACCCTGGCTTACACATCTCTGGTTGCCTACTGGGCTCCTCCTGTCTGTGCCCACAGCTGAGCTGCCTGCCCCATCCCCTGCAGTGACAACCTGCCCACACCCTACCTGAATCACTGATTCCACTCTGTGACCACCAAGAACCAGCTGGAGTAAAATATTGAGGGGATGAGACCATTTTAGACATGATCATAGTCCTGATTTGACCACAAAAAGCTGGCAGAGCCTAACAGCAACACTAAAATGTCTCTTTGAGATGGGCAGAGGTTTCCCAAGGAGCGAGGAAGTTTCTATTTCAGGATAGTTTTACTTTGTTGACCTTCGTCTTGGAATCAGAAACAAACTTTCCACCTTCACCAGACACACCAAATCTCAGATCAATCTACATCAGCATGTAAATTTTACAGGGTTTGAGGAGAAGTGACCTTTAAGCAGAAATAGGTTCTCAACTTTTGCTATCACAGCACTGGCATTTCACTAAAATAAAAGCCTTTATTTCATCTGGCACTCTGGTATCTGAAACTGTGTCTGATTCTGTAACCACCTGCCCCTCCTCCAAATCATAAATAAACACTGAATATATGCCTTAAGTAAGTCTTATACACAGAAACACACATACAGAATTCAGGTCAAGCTGTTTCACAGTCCTATTTTACAGAAGAGTGAAATGAAACTTCACTCAAATTCCTCTGATGTGGTAATAGTACACCCAGGGAAGGCATCCAAAAGTCTTAATTTATGTTTTATGCTGTACAGAGGTGTTCGCAAATAGCATTTCTCCTTTTAGTTGTTTTTCCTAATGCTACAAATAGTGAACAGTTTCTCAGCTGATGGATACTGCTTCCTTTTACTTGAGTAACTAATGACAGCAGTTGAGGAGGAAGGGGGGCTTTGTGTAAAAAGAAGTTAATTAATTTCGGGGGTTTTAATCTCTTTTCTTTTGTACCAAACTATAAAACAAAAATTCTTCGGGAGCCAGAACATGTACCTCCAGTAATCGAAAGAGAGGCAAGGATCTGACTAATAGATATTACGTTCCATTATATGGTCTTGAAGTCAATAAACATTAGGTTACCTTCATGCAGTGAAAAAAGACCAGATTTATTAAAAAATCTTATCTGGAGGGTTTGCATTTCAATAGGATGTGAATTTGCATATTTTAACAATAACCTCCCATCATTCTGTCTGATCTGTGCTCAGTTGGCCATACAGATCACTTTATCTTGAATAGATTATCACCGGTTTAATAAACCCTTCATAATATGCAGGTATAACAATGGTACTTCATTGGATAAAGAAGGTATTAAAGTTCTTTTTCTGGAAATAGGGGTGGCCCAGCTAGTGATTAACTTTATACCTCTGTACATCCCTGTGCTGAATACCGATTGAAGGAGAGTATTCCCATTATTCACATTCAAAATGGACCAGCTCTTCAGAGCTCCTGTTAACTCCTCCTTGCCCATGGCAGCTGTGCAGACGTGGGAGTTAAAACAGCCAAGGCTGCCGGGGATGTTATCTCCAGCAGTGGTCACTACCTGGAACATCAGGAAAAGGCAACACTTTTCCCCCGGGCTGAGTCTCTCACACGTGCAGGGTGACCAGTTCCAAAGTGTCTCAGGAAGGAGGCACCACCTCAGTGCTACATGGAAGTAGGGTCAATGCACTGCTCAGTAAAGGGCAAAAAACGCTTCTAGGCAAAAAATCTTAGATAACCTGTTTTCAGTGAAAAAGCAGCATTTTTTTGTCCTTGTCTCCTCTCACAGGCTTTTACTTATTGACCGCTTCAACTTTGCACACAGAAGTTCATTTTCCACTGGCTGCCCTTTACAAGGGACGAGCCCATCCCATAGCTCCCATGTCCCGGCTTGTCATCTCAAAATGTTTGGCTGGGAGCAGCACCTCAGACCCTCAGCAGGAGCACCAAGGAGTCTCTGCCAAACCACAGGGCTGGCTTTTGCCTCCTGCAGTTTCCACGGAGACAGACTATTATTTACATATGCCTGCAGTTCCAGGCTCCTGACCACCCTTCTCAGGAGACACAGGGCAGAGGATTAGTACCAGTGCAGCAGAGACAGGGGAAAATATAATTTTCGTGTTGTCCTGAAGTTTTTGATTTCTTCATTTTTGTTACTTTGTTGACATTTGCACCCTGACTTGAAAAAAAACTTGATACTCTTCTTCTCCTGAGTACCCAGTACAAAGCAGGCAGCTGTGAGCATTAACTGTGTCCACACACAGCTTAGACAACCCGCAGGCTACTGTGGCATTAAGCCCGAGCTTGTAGACCTTAATGAGAGATAATGTTTGCTCGGGACCAACTCTGTGGTCGTGCAGCCTTGGGATCTGGGCTGCCTCACATCTGACCAGCTGGGAGCACAGGAATAATGAATTTAGGGGCTGAGTGTGCATGCCTGTATGAGAAATAGAGAGTATGTCACATATGCATTCCCCAAGACACTCTTGAGAGCAACTAGAACTTTTCACACTCTCTCCCTCCCCTGTTTTCTTTTCCTCTGCTCAAGCTGTGTTCGTGCTTGCTTTTCCAAAGCTCCCATCAGGAGCTTTTTGCTTCACAAGAGCCAACATGCCGTTGTGCTGCCTGACAGTGGGAGCACAGCAAGGCTAGTGAATAATGGAAAGTTATTGACCTATAATAACCTGGCATTATTGATCATAAATGATTTAGTTAAAGCACACACACACACACACGCGCACACCATCTCACGTGAAGGAGCTGAATTTTGAATTTCCTTTGTTCAGCACTGGCTTAATGGAGCTTGTCACAGGGGCATTTTGGCCTGGCATGAAATTAATGTTAATCAAAATATCTCTGAGGATCCTCTGAATAAGATTCTTGTGGGGAACAAGCACAGTACCTTGAATCCAAAAGCAGATTGTCCCAAGTCTTTACCTGAGGCTCCATGAGAGCACAAACCTTTCATGAACTTCAGCAGAGTTCCCAAATTTTAAGGCTGAGGAAGAGAATTTTCATCAAGCAGCTTGACCCTTGCCATAAGGCAGTCCAGAGACTAACAACTACCAGAACCAATAACCTGCCACCGAACCAGAGCACAACACTTATGGAGAAGGAAAAACATCCACTTTTGATGTAAGACTTCCCAATTTCCTATTATTTTTTCTTTCTGCTGAGGCAGCTGTTCCCCTCCGAAATGCTGACATCAGGTCCTTTGGAGTCACAAAGTGTCAGTCGCCCTTCTGGAAAGCATGCTCAGGGCTTATGCCTGGCCTCAGGTACCCCTCTGGATCCACAAGGTCAGTCCCCACCCCCCACCTGCCCTGATGAAACCCCAACACCTTCCTGAGCCTGAATGGAGGCTTGTGGAAGTGCAGCTATCTGAGCTGGTGAGCTTGGCTGGGTCAGATAAAGATGTGAGGGAGTACCTGTGTAGCTGAGCCAGATTTCTGAACCAGGCATAGCCCCAGACACTGGCACAATTGACATACACCCTCTTAAGATGCCTGCATTTGTGTCAGCATCTGAATTTTGTGCCTGGCCCTTGTTATGGAAAGTTTCTGCCCAGCTTTTGACAGGTGAAACTTAGCAGCTTGGACCTGTTCCTGATTATGTATCAATGCTCTACAAACAGCCATAAAAAGCTTCTCATTAGCTTTGTGGGTGCTGTTCTTTATATACAAAATAGCCATGCTCGCTGTGCCTGGATTTCTTTGTTTCTCAGGGTCAGATGGATGAAAGAAAAGATTGCTTTGGTTTCAGATTTGCCTGACGAGGAGCTCTTGAGAGATGATGCAAGAACAAAATTTTAACCCTCAGTGGCACTGCCCCGTGCTATGGCAGCAGCTATGAACTGGCATTTACACCACAGAAAAGTGTCAGGATGAAGGGATTCTGTCCCTTGCTTTTCCAAGATCAAGGCAATTTTTTCCTACTGACTCCAGCAGGCAGTGGAAGCACCTGGAGCCACTCCTGCAGTCCAAACTCACTTCAGACAGGCAATCACTGGAGTCAGAGGTGCGATCCAGTCTGTGTACTGAAGTAACTAACTTCTGAGTACATTTTAAGTACCTAATGAAGCAGGCTTCCCGGAGTAAATCCTTAATTTCTCCATCTAGGAAATTGGGTTTGCATAATTTAGTTGTTTAAATTTAGGCAGCCAAGAGCTCCCTCTGGAGGTCTCCAAGCAGCCCGTTCCTCTGCATGGGCACGGCCAGGCACTTGCTTCAGAAAGGCAATTTCAGGATGTATCTGCGATTTCAGCACAAGCTAAGTCTTTCCGTTCAGGCTCTCCCCCAAATATTCCAATTTCTCCTCCAGTACCAGAACTAAGCTAGGGGGCAAGGCCAGCTGGGAAGAAACAACAGAATTTCTCCCTGAATTCAGGCAAGGCACGTGATGTCCTAGGGTAGATCTCCCTGTCGCAGTGAGCAGTGGCAGAAGCGCAGTGCCTTACCTGTGTGTGCACACCATCGCGCACTTGTGCGTACCCCTGAGACCAGCCCAGAATACCTGGCTGTAGCAGGATGTGACACCAACCCACAACTCTTTCAAGGGGGGCAAATTCCATCATGGAATTGAGCTGCATATGGGGAAGCTCAGCCTAAACACTGGGGAAAAGTTCTTCACTGAGTAGGTGTCTGGTCACTGGAACAGGCTCAAAAGAGCACTAAGCCTCCCATAGTTAAAGGAGCATCCAAAAAATACTCCAGATCATACAGATGAGTGTTAGGTACCCTACAGTGGTCATTGTAGGTCCCTTATAACTCGGGATTTTCCATGATACCACGGTTTTCAGCTCTGTCCTTCCTTCCTCTCTGTATAACAGACTTATACCAGCATTATCTGTGCCTTGATACCTTGGATTCATGGAGCTTCTAACAAATATAAATTCCCCTTTGCACACACCCCATTTAATCAAAACCTTGCTGGTTTAAGCAGTCTGTGTTATTAAATTACCAACCTATGAAGCCATTAACTCAATTAGAAGCAGCAGTTCTGTAGTCTGGAACAACCAAGGGGTAATATTGCAGTGGTAGACGTTATGCAGGTACGGCACGTTATAATAACAGTGAGAGCTCATATAGCATCTTAAAACTTTACAATTTTATAGGAATAATACCTAATTAATCCTTACAATGGGCCCTGAAGGTAAAGATTACTGTCTAACCCCTTTTTCCATGGAGGAAACCTAGTGGGGAAGGAGATGATAGGTAATAGACTTCAGAAAAGAGTAAAAGGCCGTATCTTTCCACAGTCTGCATTCACAGTAAGAAGGCTCCCCAAATTGCTGCTTTCCTTCTGAGCAAACCAACACCAAGTGACCATTATCACCCTTTCTTGTCTCCATACTGTAATATGTAATGGACTGACTTAATTTAATTTTTTTTTTTAAGGTGTACGGGTAGGAGTGTAAAAGTAAATAACACCAAAGTATTACTAAAAGTTAATATTATTATTAAAAGTAAATCCTAGAGAAATAAAGATGATGAATAGGAAAAGGAACTGGACTTGAATTTGAAAAAGGAAGTGAGAGATTCAGGATCAGTATCTGTTTTTAGCAAAGTACTGAGAGGAAAGACACAGCTTAAAACAGTGAAAATCAAATAATATTTCTAATAATTAACACTGCCAATTGTAAAAATGCATGTCATAAATTATCTCAAGCAATCCTGTATGATACGATGACATAAATAAGAGAATTTTTATTTTCACATATTTGTTTTATTTGAGCTATATTTTGAGCGTTAAGGATTTTCTTTTATTCTGGAATTAAAATTCTTTTTTAAAAGTTGCTCAGGTCCAGAAGTTGAGGATTTAAGGAAAGCACCATATGTCAAGAAACTGATGGTAAAGCCCCAAAAGCTAGAAGCTCTGGCAGTGCTTGTAAGAAGGACTAGATCAGGGTTACCTTTAAATATGGAGAGGTTTGCATTATACCCTTATTCAAAGAATTAATGAGTAGTTTATTTAAAGTAGATGATTAAAAAAAAAAGCCCTATGATTGTTCTCAGTGGTGATGGCTCCATTTTATCTCCTTTCATATTTACACCATGTAGCACCCAATTCACACTGCAGAGAGAGAAAGTACAATCTGGCCCAAATTTTCAAATATGCTCAGCACCCAGTGGACCAAAATCTTTTAATTATCTGTCTGTGCATTTGAGAACATCCTGCTTTTGAAACAGAAGGCTCCTTAAGTAGTGTGATTTCTTGCTCGGTTTCCCCCTCTGCATTTTTTTTTACTCTCAGCATCACATCTCCAGACTATCTTCGTGCTGTGATTTCGGACAGATCCTGCTAGGAAGCAGTAAGGCTTGTTCTCCTGCGAGCTGGTTCAGACATGTCAGTGTTGCTTAGGCTTGCTACCCATCTACCCAGGAGCATCAGAGCCTGGGAGCTCAGACACACATGCTGCAAAAGGTTAATGGCCACAGCCGCCAAAAACTTCATAGCTGAACTTCCTTCCCAACTCTCCCTCTTCAGTCAAGGGCCACAGCACAAGGTGCAGCTGGATTCAGTTCCCTGTGAGGCCTCTGCTTTGCCTCTTCCAACTTATCCCCAACTGAACATTCTACGTGAGCAAGTGAGAGGGTCAAGCTTGCAAGCAAGTGGGAAGAAAATGGATGTGATGAGGAAGGGAGTAAATAACTTTAAATAACTTGGAGCTATTGGCTGTGTTGCCAGAGGTGGCATGCTGCTTCCGGCCACTAACACATGTGGACAGGTGAACCTTTACACCAAATCAATCATCATATTTATTCTAATTGTATCGTAATAGTCCCCCAGGAGCTCAGTTCAAATGAGCTTGACATTATTAAAATTTTAATGCCCAGTTTTCATAGCTGAATGAATATTTAAAGGGTATGTCCCAGGCTTAAGTTATGATGATGAAGAAATTAATGGAATGTCTTGTTTAATGCTTTGGTACATGTTGATGCAGGAAAAAAAAATAAGAAAAAGAAAAAAGTGGTTGTTCAAGGCAGAAAAGAAAGGAAGGCAATGTTTAGGCATAATTAGAGGAGGAAAGCATCAATGATGCGTTAGTATCAGACACCAGTTTTGTTGGATAGCTCTCAGCAGAGGGAAATATTTATCATGCAGGAGGGGGGAAGTCAGGGTGCAGTCAGGGACCAGAAGTGAAGCAGCTCCACATGAATGACAGATCAGAAACGAATCCCTGGGAGTCTCTGACCACATCCCTACATAGTAGAATGAGCTTGCTAGCCCCTGTTGGCTGGAACAGAGAGAGAAAATCACCTTTGTTACCCAACCAGGGTGTTTGTTTATTTTAAGTACCCAGATCAACTTTGAAGGATGGCATAATTAATCAGCAAGACTCATCAGTCTGGTAATTATGTTACAGATAATTGTCAAAACATAGGACCAGATGATACCAGTTATACATAGATGGGAGGGAGAGGTAGCTCCTTTTGCACTGAAGGGCCTGATATACGCTGAAATTGGCACAGAGAATTGCACTGACAGTGAGCGTCTGAGGTCTGGAATGACGGGGGGCTTTTGTTTCATTGATTATATTTGGGGTTTTTTTAAGTCTTCCATCCTTTTCCCAATTAAAGAAATATCCAGGAATCTATGGATTTCTGTTTTTCATATTTTGAAGGCTCTAAAAAATTTGGAAGGTTCCAGCTTCTGCTTATTCATTTACTGTTAGAAACTGAGGACTAACTTGAGCAGATGGATGGGCTTAAAATCACATCCCATATACATTTCCTAGCTGTGAAGGAGGGCAAAAGGGAAAGTTAATACTCTAAGTTCCTTCACAGAAGATTTTCTCTAAAGGGGTACTATCAAGATTAAGATCACCTTATTCTTTCTCTGAATCTTTCCTTGTTTGTTTTCTTTTTTTGTAAAATTATTTTTTATTTTCCTTTTGCCAGCTCAGGAGCTGTAGCCCTGACCCTGTGCACAGCTAAGGGGGCTTATCATCAGAACAAAGTGTTCACACATCTAATTTGAGGTGTGATTTCAAACGAGCTTAGCCAAATCAGTAGATAAGGTGGCATGGCTGCCAGGCGTTCTTCTGCTCAAATGGAACTTGTTCAAGGTTGCCTAAAAAAACTTAGACTATATTTGTTTGTTAATAGAACTGAAAGGAGAACACAACCATAAAACCTGCATAGGATAGGGATACACCTCGGTAAGGAGGCTCTTGTGCTTCAGAAATGCCAGAGCATTCTGCTTGGAACAGATTTAAGTCTGGGCCTCTTGGGGTTCAGAACTGAGGTAATGGACTGCCCTCTGTTATACTGCAGCAAGCAGGAGACTTCAGTCTTTGGAGGAAGGGAAATTAGGGTAGGAGGAAGTGAGTGAACACACTAACCTTGAAAGCAGGACCAGTAGCGGGGGGACAACACTTTCTGGCTTTGGGTGGATCTAGCCCAGCACCAAGGAAAACACTGCTTGCAGCCTTAACCTGGTGACAGCCTCTTTCACTTCCTGGGGAGCTTGTACTTAAAGTCATGCCCTGAAGCTACCTGCACATTTAGATCAGTGAGAGAGCCTGTATTTCATGGTCCTGGCAGTGGGTGAAAGTAGCTAGTTAATTTACAAAGCTTACTCAGTTGTTTGTTAAATGGCAGTGCTGTGGAAAGCATTTCTCCATAGGCAAAAGGGCTGGCTGTGGTTCTTATCTTTGTGGCCAGGCATACAAAGCTACAAGCACAGAAGGTCTAATCTTCTTGGATGGACGGTGGCCAAGGTCTTTTTGCGCTCAAAGCATTGAAGTCAATGGAGCTTGGCCTTGCCTGAAGTCTGCAGAGTCAAGCCAAGCAACCATTAGTGGCAAAGGCAACGTTTGGGTCTTGCTTCAGAAGAAGAGATAAAGCCCAGAGAGTGAAGAGCATGGCAGGAATGTTCCAATAGCCAGAGGTCATGGGCTCAGGATAAGGGAGAGACAAGAGCAGATGTTCATCTCTTAGTGAGGGAACAGGGGTTATGTCTACATTGCCTTCAGGGATACATCAGTCTCTCTGACCTGATTGCTGCCCTGCTCGTGTCTGTGCTGAGGAATCCCCTGGGGTCTGTGCAACCATGATGTGCCCCACACGCAGAGAACACCCCACCCGCCCAACAGAGAGCAGCAGGATAGCACCGAGAGCACCTCTGGGCCGGCTGAGATGTGAGATCTGAGGGGAGGCTTTCAACTGGGCAGTGCAGGAAAAGAGAAATCCACAACCAAAAACACCTGAGCTGAGCATGCACTCCAAAACTGATCCAGGACCCTCAGCACATGTTCTCATCACTCACTTAAGTACTGTGGTGCCTTGTACATGTATTTAGCCATCGGCAAGTTGAGGATCAGTTAGTGTAAGGCTGTCTTTGTTATATCTATATGGACTACCCTCGTATGCTGGGGAAAACTGAGTGCTTGGCCTGGAGGAAAGGAAGCTCGGGGGAGACCTTGCAGTTCTCTAAAACTACCTGGAAGGAGGTCACTGCTAGGTGGGAGTTGGTCTCTTCTTCCAGATAACAAGTGACAGAACAAGAGGAAATGGTATAAGTTGTGCTAGGGGGGGGGGTTTGAAGTTAGATATTAGGAAGCATCTTGACACCAAAAGGCTGATCAATCACTTCACCAGGCTGCCAAGGGAAGTGATGGAGACGTCATCCCTGGAGGCATTCAAAAAAATTGTAAATGGAACATCTGGGGACATGGTTTAGTGGCAGACTTGTCAGTGTTGTACTAACAGCTGGGCTTGGTGATCCTAGAGATCTTCTCCAACATTAATGGTTCTATCATTCTATGACTATGCTGTTCTGCCTTGAAGGAGTTTGAGATCACAGGGTTTAGGCTGAAAGAGAATGTAGTGGTAATAGAGTACTAGTAGAGAATGTAGTAGTCTCTTTCTACTCAGTGCATGCTAAGTTGGCTAACAGAAAAAGTTAGGAATAGAGAAGAATGATTTTTGATAAAAAAGCATATGGGCACATTTTAAAATTGGATGTAAACTACCTTGAAAGAAACTCAAGAGAGAAATGAGGAAAAAAATGAGATTGTGGAAGAACTTTTCCCTACTGATAACTAGAGAAGAAGGGAGGAAAAGACAGCAAAGGACGGCAAAAGACTGACTTAGTTTTATATTAGAATTTGATGTGTTTATGAACAGAATTTCACATCATGATTGCTCATAGTATCAGCAGGGAATGAGATTTAATGAGCCGCATGTCCATTCAGGAGTTATACCTCTGCTGTCAGGATACACATAAAAATAGACCCTTTTATATAGCTTAGCTTGACCAGAGGGCCAGTCCTGTGACTCTTTACATGCTCGAGTGTACTGACTAAATGTTCAGGGACTTCTCACTCATGTAAGGGGTCTGGGGCTACAGATACATTTTCAAAAGTTATCATCCACAAAACACCCTTCTTTTCCAGGAAAGAAAGGTCAAATACAGGAACAAAGTAAGATCCATACGTGCAATAAACACCCATCTGGCTGATCCAGGGCATCACCTTCTGTCTTTAGCCACCAAGGTAGTGTGGAAGCACAGTCCAGTGAGTGAAAATTGATCTATCAAACACCACCTTTACAGCGTGACAGCCCAAAACTTTAAGGGAGTCTCCTACTGTCTCTTTCACATGCAGATTTGCATATAACAAATATTTATCAGATGTAAATACTAAAAAAAATTTAAAAAAATAAAAAAAGAAAAAAGGCAGTCCTGTCTCTCTCATTTTGGAAATAAGGCTTTGTTCCAAGCATCCTGTGTTTTGTCCTCAAACCTGTTGAAGACTAAGTTCTCCCTTTACCCTACCACACTTCATTTAAAACCTGAGACACCATAAGGTTGAACACTACATGTTCAGCTACCCCAAGAACAAATCAAATGATTTTTTGTATTGGAAAGGCTCTATTTGTCTATTGACAAGATTAGCAGTTTCTTTAAACTCAAGCCCAAACTGTTCTGTGAGGAAGAAGTTTTACATTTGAAGCCACAGGGTTGTGCACATGAGCATGGACTGAACTGAAGCCCCTCTAGGTTCATCTATACACAGGAGAAAAGGAGAAAGATGAATCAATAGTTAGACATATGGATTATAATGTGTTTTATATGATATATAGACAATACTCTCAGAGACCAGGAATGGCCGGTAGCAATCATTCTCAAAGGTAGGCATGAGAGCATTGACTGATTTGTAAAGGTCAGACCCTTCAATGGGGTTTTTTTGTATTTCACACATTGCCATTTCAGGTCTTCTCCTCTGCTTATGTACATGTCTGTGGCACACATCTCAACAGGTGGAGAAGAGGGTGGTGGGGAGGAATTAAGAATGCTTTAGCCAGCTGAGGTTTTGGATAGTCATTTCAGAGGCAGTGCATTACTAGTGAGGTAAACCAGTGTTTGTTTTTCTTTTAACAAACTTTCTAAAATACTTCCTCTCCTTACTCTTTTATTAATCCAACATTGTATCAATTCATAGTGCCCACAGAAAATATGGTTAATGTGTAATTACACCTCAATCCATGCAAACACAACACTTACCTCTATTCCCACGGGAACAGGTTTTTGCTGTATGCATTACAGCTGAAATAGTCAAATATAGGAGGTTGGTTCTGTAGCTGACCTGTGGTGAGGAAACCTTCTTGATTCTGTAGCACTTGAAGAAATTTCCCTGAGCTGAACACCTGAGCCCTAACTTTCATTTTTTTGCTTCAGAGAAAGGAGATTTCTTTGGATTCACACTTATGGCTATCTAGTTTAGATCACTATAATTCAATTATGTCACTCAGAATCAGGTACAGAGTGATTTACTTGAACTTTGCAATTACACATATACAATTCAGTTGTAGGTGATTTTCTTGGTTTTTCCAACTTTGACACTAATATGCTTTGCATTTCCTTAGGGCCCTCTATCAGGGCAGAATTTGTTCAATGCTTTAAAAATTATGACCCACTCTTACAAACACATTCCTGCCAATACCTTTGCTCACATAAATAGTTGCATTGAATTCAGAGGAATTACTATTGTGCACATGGCAGATTCAAAAAAAGACTCATGGCAGATTCAGTTGGCAGAAGTGGTAAAATGAAATTCCTCTTCCTGTTTTGGGAAGAGATTTTAAACAGAAAAGCTTGCCTCACCAAAGAAAAAAATAGTAAACATGTTTTCTGAAAAATTCATNTCAGTTGTAGGTGATTTTCTTGGTTTTTCCAACTTTGACACTAATATGCTTTGCATTTCCTTAGGGCCCTCTATCAGGGCAGAATTTGTTCAATGCTTTAAAAATTATGACCCACTCTT